>SNQJ01S0019672.1:63651-99347 GCA_010110895.2 Picea sitchensis
TGGGTTTTCTTTCCCATGAGGGTTTCCCAGGATAAATGCTGTGTATCTTGTGATTTTGTTTCTCTCAGTGATCCTATCTATGCTATGGTTATCTAGTAAATTGAAAAGAAACCTAATAATAGCTTAAACCTTAACATGGTACTGATGGGTTTCTAGATTTCAATCCTGGATAATGAGCTGTAGTCGACAGGGTGAAATCTGTCGAAGGAGGGCCTTGATGTATCCCCCATGAATCGACACGAAACACGTAAAGATAGATGGTGTGAAGATCATAATAATAGAGCACAACTGACACAGGGATGGTTGGGAGAAAGTGGCAGAAAAGGACTGCAGGTGGCCGACGCAGGTGTACTTCCCTTGAACAAGTATGCACGACATAATTTGACTCGGCAACATTAACTCGGATGAATACCATAACACTGGTCATGGACCTATTAGTGGAACCTGACATGTGATGGAAATGGTGGTCAATGAGAGAATGGATGACCCAACTGTTGTATGTGATGGAAATGGTGGTCAATGAGAGAATGGATGACCCAACTGTTGTATGTGATGATAAAACAGGTGCATTGTTCAAGGGCGACTCAAAGTAGTGATTGCTGCTAGATAATGAAGATAACAAGACGGAAAAACCCTCTAAAAATTCCCCACCATGAGTGGCAAGTACCTCTTTCTAGTTTTACGTGCTTGAGGAGGATAACAAATGCTCGATATAGCTCATTTGGCGATGAGTCCCTCGACATATTTTTAACGAACTTGAAGGAGGGGTTCGGTCCTATTTGTGGGTCCTTCGATGTAAAGTTTAACGAGTCCAAAGAAGGTAAACTCGATGGCCTTTTCATGTTTAGAGAGTTTGAAAAGGTCGTAAAGAAGACTCCATAATGAACTTTTTTGTAAAATTAGTCTCTAGGGCCCGAAAAAGTATAAAACGATACCTAGTAGAACTCTCCTAACCAAGATGGATAGGGTGTTCCTTTTTCGTAAGCAGAATGGTGAGACCGAAAAAGGGAGATTGTATAGAAGGCACATTTTTTAAAGATTGATTTTGACGAAGTACATGATAAAGTTTCTTGAGAATCCATTCTTGACATGATTTCTTTGTTGGGATTTGTGAGTTTCATTAGACCTACAAACCAATCCCCACAAAAGGGTCTAAAATAAGAGTTCAACTTAATTGGGCTTAATATTTGATTGTGATGTCCAAATTGGGTGATTCAAAAGGAAAGTTGAAAGACATAAAGGTGAATATATATGTAAAATTTCAGGTCATTTGCATGGTTATGAGATTCGACCGATTCATATTGTTTTGTGTTAGGGGCCTAACCTCCCTAACCCCTCATGTAGGTAGAATAATATATTTTCCATGTAATAAAGGCCAATATTAATAAGGCCTAGTAATAAGGAAGAATAAGTCAATTGTAAGAAGACCTAATAGAAGCTTCCGCTTCTAGAAAGATCTTCCTCTAGATTGTTCTTTTGGTAGATAGATTTAGTATAAATAGGAGTCCAGGGTATGAGAAGTCTTGTCTTGAGAATTATTGTAATAGAGCGCTGCTTGTAACCCTTGTAACCCCTGTTGGTATCCCTTCGAGTGGTAGCGCATCAAAAACACCTGTATATGGATCGACCTAGATATCCTGAAGCCCTCCGTAGATAAACCGATTGGTTGCTTGATTGCTTTAGTGCCATCGAGAACATCACTTGGGAAGATACTCTTTAGTACCTGGGTAGTCGGGTAGTACGACTAAGGGCACAGTCTAGCCTCCTTAGTTAGTGCCTTGAGATATTGGGCCGAGTACAACTGTTGGACCCCGTACGTATATCAAAGACCTATAGCACAGGGAAAACCCTTGTCTGTAGAAACCTTGAATACCCTAACCATTGGGACGAAAACATAAACAAAACAGAAAAGATCTATTGCCGTGCAACTTTACCTTCTGCATTCTGGCAGCGAAATTACTACACATTTGTTCCTGTTCAGAATTTGGGCCTTTGACAAACCTCCTCTTTGTTTGGGTTAGTGCGTGCCAACCTCAGGGGGGTGTCCCTAAGAACCTTGCTGCTGATTTGATGTCTGATTTTCTGCAGTAAAATACAAAAAACAACAGCTAAAAGTGCCTTGGAAAACATGTAAAAACCACCCAAGACGTTAGGAAAACAATAATAATTTCACTTGGAAGGATCCCTGCAGTGTTAGCATTAGAAAGATGGATAGAAAAGAGAGAGAAAACACACTTGGAAGATCGAATTTAATCACAATAAGAGGCTAAAAACTACTAATTAATTCACAAACTTAGATCACAATACCGACAAGAACATAAAGCTTGATATGAGCACAACAATTCTTTATTAATGGCTTGCCAAAGGGCTGATTGCACCGCAGAAGACGAGCACAAGTACTTGTAGAGTGGCTATCTTCACACAAAGAACTAGAAGCTAGAGTATAGAGGAATGAGAAAGAGAGAGATAGAGTATGTATGCTGTTGTTGCAAAAATCCGACCTGTAACACTGAGGAGCCTCAATATATAGGATAGAGGGCACATCCATAAAATCAATAATAAAGGGTGTATAAGTGTAATAATAGTTGAGTAAGTTGTGTGGGATAACTAAAGGTTGGCGCATGAGTGAATGCATGAACAATAGTGTGCATGGGATAATAAGGAGCGTGGATTGGAGAACATGCGCATGTGTAGAAAAGGGAATATGTGCGAGGATAGAAGGATTAGCGCATGTGTTTAAAGAGATATGCGCATGTGAGGATAAAATAGGAGGGATGATGAGTTACTTAGTGTAAATATGGAATAAAAGAGGAAGGGATGCACATGAGTGAATACATGCGCTAGGAATTAGGGAGATTAAACTCACGTGTGGGAGAGGAGGGGGAGACATGTGCACATGTGGGAGATAAAAGGAGATATGCGCATGGATTTAAGGAGTTAAAGGGAATTAGCGGTATGAAAAGTGAGAAATAAAAGGAGGCACATTAATTAATGAATGCCCTAGATAATAGGGAGTTAAAATGAGCTAATGTGCTAGATAGTAGGAAATAAAGAGGATAATAGGCATAAGACACATGAATAGGAAATAGTAAGGTGGGTGTTAGGAAACAAAAGAATTAATGCGCTAGAAAATAGGAAAAAGGGGAGGCACATTAATGCTAAAAAATAGGGAAAATGGAGGTTCATTAGGACAATGCCCTAGAAAATAGGGAGAGAGAGAGGAGTTAGGCTATAAGAAATAGTGAGAGAGGATGTTAAATAATAGGAAAAATGGAGGCTCATTTAAGATAGTGTGCTAGAAATTAGGGAGAGCTAGAAAATACAAAAAATGGAGGCTCATTTAAGACAATATGCTAGGAAATAACGAATAGGGAGGTGCGTTAATGCTAGAAAATAGGGAAAAGGAAGTGCATTAAATGAGGCTTAGGGAATATGCGTAAGGAATAGGGAGCACGTGTATGAAAGGGAAAATTTATCTTTAGTCAACTCAAACACATAAATTTGTCACGTGTACCAACTCGTCTAATGAATGTGCCACATGTCATCAAGCAAAGCACCCAAGTTGGCCATTTGTCACCCTCTGAATCTACCAGATGTCGAAATCTGAACTTGACATTTGTCACCCTGCTAAATATAGACATGCCAAAAATAACAATCTAGCCCTAAAAAATAGGAAAACACCAAAAGTGTTTGGGATGACTAGGAGATCACTACCAAATGTCACACGTTTAAGAATAGACATGGATAAAAATAGAGTCTCGCCGCAAGTCAATGAATTGTACTCATCAGACTCGGTTTTTTGTGAGGATTCCAAATATGCAATTAGAATTGACATGCAAGGCCTGGTACTCCACATGCTATAAATACAAAATACTCACAAGTCATCTCGAAAAGGGCTCAGTAGACTCAGAATGTATCTAGGATCAATATTGTAAACTTAGAATCCCGATTTGAAGTTGGAACTCAACCTGTTAAAAATAGAAAGTGCTTACATGATCTCTGAAAAAAATGTCATCGATCTCATAATCATGTAAGGACCAATACTGTATGCTCAAAACTGACACGCGAGTCTCCAGTCACCGTCTCCTAAAAAATAGGGCATAACAATCTTTCTCAAATCCATGAAAAACTGTGCTAACTTTTTCTATGAAGCAAAAGCCACCACTACTCCGATCCTGTACCTACCTTTTCATGGGAACCAACCATTGGCTCACACAAATGTTCAATCTGGTCAATTGTCTAAATGCCAACCAAATATGACACGCTGGCTCTTAACCCTCTGGATCTCCAAGTGAGAAAATCTAGGGGTTAACAATGGCGACTCAAGGGGACGAGAACCCCCCACAGGATGTCAAGAACCTGTGAATCTCTGTGTCTGAACAATGAAGACTGTGAATAATGCTCTTGTGAGAAAACTAGAGGAACATACCAATGTACCCCTGTACCTGATTGTAGAAGGAAAGGCCTTGTAAGATGATCTGTGATACCAAATGCCTATCCAATGGGCAATGGAGTCAAAGCAAATAGAAACCTCCCACTGGCCGGCTGAAAAGGGTCTCATCCAAATCCACTACCTGCTACCACCTACCATGTACATTCCTCCCTGTGGTAAATGTGTTGAAGTCGACTCATGGGAGAGAGTCACTTAGTCAGATGTTAATAATGTAAACACTTGCCAAGTGAAAAGGAAACCCACCGATAATGTTAATGGATCCTGACTCCTAAGGTACGGGCACAACTTGTCACTGTGAAAGATGTTCTGAAGTCGAACAATGACGAGGATAATTCAATCAAGGCCCAATAATGCTCAGTCTTGTCGAATGCGAAATGACCGCCAATGAGGCTAACGACCATCAAGGTGCTCTACTTCTAGATCATCCACATATAATGTGTCAGAGTCGATGTAGGATGATCTACTGAAAGGAAAAGCAATGATGAAAACTCTTCCCTCAGCGCGAAGTGATAACTCAAGAAGATATAAGATGTATGGTACCTTGTCCCTATTGCTGGATGAGGGGGACGATTGACTCAAAGTAGATGACTCAATGAGAAGGAATGAAGAGACAAAACATACGCTGACTCAAGACTCTCCTATGTCTCTTCAAATCTACCTGTCCTAATAGACTCAATGCTTTAAAATATGAACAAATGGACCCTCATCCATGCTCACTCTAATGATAAGACAACAAAAGACTTGGGAAATATATGATAAGATCCTTAGAATTTGACCCAAGATAGCAAAAGTGGAAAACAACTTTATTATGAAATGGAAAGACCTACATGTTTACAAGACACTACCACATGTTGATATAATAAGGAAAAAATCAACGACCCAACCTAAGCTTGAAAAGAGATGACTGTGAAAGGAAAAATCTGCAAAGTAAAAGGCTAAATTGTTGTCCTAAAACAATAAAAATCAACAAGAGTGAAATCTGAAAATGACATGCAGAAAGGAAAGGAAACTAAGACTAATACCTAAAATTTTCACCTTAAAGCTGCCATTATCAATCAATATACTCGAAACACCAATGTAATCATGTAGCCAGGTGATCAGTCAGACGAGAAAGATCAACAAAGTCATCCTTCCAGTGCAACCAATTGAGAAATCTCATATGTCCGAAAGGTGCCTTGACATACTTGCTAGTAAAGGAATAACTGAAGGCTGTTGGTCAGAATTTGGAACATGGTACTTCAAGAGTAATAGGCATGAATGCATGAGAGCTGAAACTCTTAGAATCTAACTGTTGAAATACCTCCATCTTTCTCATCTCCACTAGATCATGACGAATCCTAATATCCAAGCATTGATCTGTCAAAGGATCCCTCTTGAATAACAAAATATGGATGTGGGATGATAAGCAAAATGTGAGGGGTATCATCCTCTAGTTGAACCAAAAGTTGCTCTCCTTGCTGCGATGGTATCTAATCAAGCTGTTCTTGAACCACTGCAGGGATGTGCACGAATGAAGTCTGTTGCTGATCCAATTTTGCATAGCAGACTTGTGGTTCTTCCTCTTGAAAATTTTCATCATCACTGGAATGAACCCATGAACACACTTGAGCACTCAACTCTTGATCTTTATCTTCATGGAACTCTGCATATGACTCAAGTGGTGCAACTACAGGTTCCTGATCATTCAAGCATGAGTCATCATCATCCCATTCATCTCCGGGAACTTGATATGGTGTAAGTTGTGGTTCCTCTTCAATAACAAGGAATTCTGGCACTTTTGTAACAACTGATGATTGAGCATCATTGAATGGTGTCACCTTCGCTAGTTGGTTAGGAACATGGATCGGAGGAAACTCATAGGATGCAAGGTGATTTCTTTCTAACTTGATTGCAATAGGTTGGGCCTCCTCCTGATTTTGAGGGTCTTTATTCCTGAGAAAGGCCCATTGAGTCCACTCCGTAAAAACTCCAACTATGAAACATTTTAGATAGCTCCCCAATAAGAAAACCCGTTGGACCCATAGTTTCTTGTACTAAAATATTGTCTGGTCGCTCCACCGCCACAGAACGTTTCAGTGAGAGTTTCTTAGGCCTTCCCCTAAGGCCTTGCATATTAATTGACATAAGCTTCATAGAGGGTCAACAAGTGGGGGTGACCTACTCTAAGGACCCCAGTGAGGGTTTTTTGTCGGCCTTGGGAAATTTCACGGTGTGTGTGTTTCAAAGCCGACTTCCGACCCATCCTACTCGAACCTTTATGCTTAAATCCGTCAAATCCCAAACCGCCCGAAGAGTGGAAGGTGAAATGAGGACGAAGGAAATAAGGTTCTCGATTGGACAAGGAAGAATTATCATTAGAGGAATAGGGTTTAAGTGATTTCAAGACAAGTGAAGAGCCTGACTTTGCTTCCTTTGATAGACCGTCTGTATTGAAATCCCCCACCCCTTTGACAGAAAGCCCATAAATCAAATCTTCACCTACGTCCAGAACAATATCAATTCTCTCATTCCTAGAGATCCCAAGGTTCTCATTTGGATCAGAATTCAAATTTGGAGAAGAGATAAGATACTTATTCGAATTTTGACAGTGCGATGAAAACTTTATCCATAAATCCTCCAGCTTGGCCCATTAATCATTTGTGAGGTCCAAATTATCTCCAAAACAGAGATGTGTCTTCTACAATGTGTGAAGCTCCCTCCCCTAATAGGACATTGACTTCACTAATTAGAATTTTAGGTTGATCCGAAAGATTATCCATTGTTGTCCCTAGACCACTGCTCCTGCCAAGATCCTTTGGTGGGAATGCATAAATCTGCGCATCATTTTTCCCCACTATGAATGTGGAATCAAACTCCAGGACCCTTTTATTCCTTCTAGGGATCCCTCCAAAATTCTTCTTAAAACCCAACTCACAATCAGCCATGACATGCCCAACTCTGTGGCATCTTGAGCATCTGAAAGGTACATTGACATAGTTGAGTAGTTGAGTAAAAGTCCATTCCCCGACCACCAGGTCCATTGTTTCATAGAGCCCTTGACAGTGATTCAACTCAACAAGGATCTGAGCCACTGATCGATGCAGTCTGTTCTTGTAGCTATCATGAAACGTAATGAAATTCCGTAAGACCTCACCAATTGCTTTAAAACCTAAGTTTGACCAAAACTCTAGAGGGAGATTTGGGAGCTTAATCCAAATCGGGACACTACTCATTACCTCCTCCATCGCATCAAATAAGGGATGCCACAGTTTAATACAAAGAAGGTGTTTGTCCCAATACCATCGATTCCCTAAGATCCTCTAAGCACATCTTTTGTTTTGAATAGAAAACCAATCAATCCCTCGGAAAGGAGGTGCAGAATAGGGGAGTATCCAATGATAGGTCCCCAGTGTCCTTGCATCCATACAAACAAAAATTCCTTTGCCACCCTTCGCCCACAAAATCTCCCAAGTGAGCACGTCCATCGATATCAACAATCTAGCTAACCAAAAGGTCCCTGCATACAAGAAGAGCAACACATCCTTTCGACTTGACCATCCATCTACTCTTGCGGTTGGAATTTTTTTGCCCAAACCTAGATCCTTCACCTTGTAAATCAGAAGATTTTGATCTACCTTTAGTGCACCCCAAAGGTCGTCGTTCAAGCAGTTCAGGACCCCTTGGAAATCTAGTTGCAATATCTGTCTCCTTAGGATCAAACTCACACAAAAGACCCTTTGCCTTCTTGAGCACATCCCCAAGACACTCATCTCGAAGAAAATCGCCCCCCCGTCCAACATTGAATGTCGAATCCCTCAGGCATCCCTTAGTGCTATGCGAACTGACAATAATGGATCAAATGTGCTCAGAACGAGGAAAAGAATTAACCGTTTCCCCTTTGTAATATCCCAAGATCATGCCCCGGTTGTAAATGTGAATGTAAATATATTTTATAGGCTGGTGAGCCAGGTTATTATAGGCCAGAAGGCTTATGTGATTATTAGGTCGAAGAGCCTAGATGCTAAAGGCCAGTGAGCCTATTTTTATATATGTAAACACTCATATCATTAATAAAATACATCACTGCGTGTAAACCGACCACGATAAAAGAGTATGGGGGACTAAACTCCACTAGGAAGGGAAAGGGGGGGCTAAGAGCCTAGGAAAGGGGCTAAGCTAGAGGGCCTATTTCCAAGGGAATATTATACTATATTCCCAAAGACTAAGGTTTGGATATAACTCATGTTATCCTAAGTTCCTCTGGGGAAAGGAACGAATTACAAGTGGAGCCCATGAAGCTTCATGAAGACAAGTGTCCAATTTGGGACATGCATACAAAGAGTTGGAGCTTTATGCATGAAGGGGGATTTCGACTGGCATTCTTCCCATTCACGACAGAGCCATTCTTTCGATTCCTTCCATACCCTCCATCACTCGACCTCTCTCTCTCTGCACGCACGCCTTGAGCACTAACTCGTACTGCTTGTTAAGGACAATACCCTATACCTTCCTGAAGGCCGCTACTACCATCACCTGTACGTTACCCTGAATTATGTTGCTTCCATCACCACTCCTTGCCTGAACGTGGTTGTTTCCTTTCCCTGTTCCATACCCAAATTCTGTGGTTGCCTTCACCTTCACCTGTACCTGGTTGACTTAAGAGTTGGATTAAGAAGCGGGTTGTCAGGCTTGTGGGATTGAAGAGGCTGGTTGTCAGGCATGTGGACTGAAGAGGCGGGTTGTCAGGCCCGTGGAATTGAAGAGGCGAGTTGTCAGGCATGTGGACTGAAGAGGCGGGTTGTCAGGCCCGTGAGCAACTCTCTCTAGGTGAGAGAATTGTTGGGAATTGATTTCCTGAGACTTCCTGTACGACCTGTTGCTGAAGCCCTGGAAGGGAAGTGGGGCAGCCAGAGGACTGTTGAGCAGAGAAGGGGCACACTTCCTGGGGTGGGACATGCATGTGGGGAATGAGAGACTGTAGCTTGTTAGTTTGAGTTGGCTCTTGGGAAGAAATCCTTCTAGTTGTCTGAGATACAACAACCTAGTTTAGAAATCCCTTTACCCAGGTGGAGTTTAGTCCCAACTCGGGGGTGACCCACTGCTGAGAGTTCTGAGCAGTGTGGTCTAAGGCTGGGAGGATCATGGAAGGTCTGCACGCAGTTGGTGGTCTTAAATCAAAGATAAGTATCAATTGTGTGTTAATTTACATGCTGTGTATTTATACATGTGTTTATGTTTATGGGTTTTGCCTATGAATGATGCATGTATGTTTTTACTGTTATTTCCTCATGAATCTGTGTATTTGCAGAATATATTTGTCTGCTTAAATTTTTATATAAATATATACAGATGGAATTATTGTTTTTAAGTGGCATGACCCGACCTGGGTGATCGGGTACGTTATAGTATGGTATCAGAGCTCCAGTTTTCTACATTGAGCCTGGATGGGCCGTGTAAGTTGAAATTGTTGTGAAATTTCACAGAGAATTTAAGTTACAGGGTGCCAGGAGGGCGCTGAGAGCACACCCTAACCTTGTTTGAAAGCTCATGAGGTGTAGCGGTTCGAGAAACTGCAATGGCCGTTGGAATTGAGTGCGAAAGAACGAGGGCCGTCGGATCTAGAAAAGGAGCGCGGGGGTTAAACTCTCAAGTCTTTCGGACTTCGCTGATTCGACAACTTTTAAGTCTTCGATGCAAAGGAGGTAAAGGCCCCGAAGCTCCGAAGTCCTGGAGTGAATACTAGGAGTACTTGACCGTCGGATTTGGCCATGGACAGATCTGGGCCGTTGGATCAAGCACAGACTAGGAGGTAAAGCACTGGGGAGAAGATTAGATCCTAACCGTCAGATCTGCGCGTGCAAGCGAGTGTGAGCCCTAGATTTCATGGTAGTTCATAGGTTCGACACTCCGGGAGAAATGAGTCCTTATGCTGCCAGGGAGAAAACCTCCCGAAGTCTCGAACTTCGGAGAAGATCCTGACTGTTTGTCGTTAAGGACACGTGTCAGCGGATTAGCAAGTGTCCGGAAGTTCGACGATCTGGAAGATCATTGTTGAAAAATGTTTTGGTGTAAAAAGGCCCGAAGTCTCGAAGTCAGGAGCCAATCCGGACCGTTCGTGTTTAGGGACACATGTCCGCAGATTAGCGATTATTCGCTAATTCTACGTTCGGGGAATTAGTAGTGTTATGTTTGGAAGTTCTCCGAAGCCCCGAAGCTCCGAAGTATCAGAGTAAATCAGGACCGTTCGTTGTCGGGGACACGTGTCTGCAAATTATCAAGTATTCGGCCTTCCGAAGGATTGGGGGCGAAGTTGTTTTGTTGCAGAAAGTTAAGTCCCAGAGCGTCGGAGTCCCGAAGCTCCGGGGAGCACTTGTTCTGGAGTTCGAAAATTTGGCGTTTGAGAGTTTTGCTGTATGTTGAACAAGAAAGTCTCGAAGCCTGAAATCTCGTAGTTCTTTTTGACCGTAGATCTCAGCAGGGGATGTGGACTGTTGATTCTTAAAACCTTCGGAGGTTCGCCACTTCAGCGTTCGGAGGAAATGGAGTGTTTTATTATAAGATCCTCCGAAGTCGGAGGGCACTGGATTAGTTCGCCAGTTTGGCGTTCGGGAGATTTGTAGTGTGCGGGTGCGAAATCCGCCGAAGCTCGAAGTTTTGAAGTCCAGGAGCGCGGAGTGATGTGGCATGATGACGTCACCTAGGGTGACGTGGACTCTCTTTACGCATGCCACATGTCATCTTGTTTCATGCGTTTGACATGCCTTTTGTACAAATTGGAACTTAACATGTGTCATCTGTTGATTGGGTCACGTGTCCTCTCCATATTTTTTCGACACGTAGCACCCCGGGTGCGCAGTGCTAAGGAGACCCCAGATGTTCAGAAGTTCGGCATTCGAGAAGATTTGTGTATGTTGTTGCAAGAACCTCTGAAGCGCGAAGCTCCCGAGAGCCAATCCAGGAGTTCAGAAGACCGACGTTCGGGGTAATAGGAGTATGGAGTTGTAAAGACCTCCGAAGTCCGAAGCTCCAAAGCATCGGAGTAACAAGGCTCTGGAGAGCTTTTCCGGGAGTTCGCTAGTTTGACGTTCGGTGGAAATAAGGTGCGATGTTGTAAGAACCTCCGAAGCCTGAAGTAGCGGAGCGTTGGAGTAACTAAACGGTGAAGCGCTAGTTCGGGGAGTTCGCCACTTCGACATTCAGAGGAAATGAATATGTGGAAGGAGAAACCTCCAAAGCCCGAAGTTTCGGAGCTCCGAAGTCTCGAAGCTTCGGCTAAGCGCTCGGTCATAGCCCGTGGTCATATGAGTTTGGCTGAAGTAAGGGGGGCTAGTGCCCGGAATTTTTGATTTTTGAAGGCAGAAAGGGCTTAGAAAAGGAGCCTGCGGGGTTTTTAATTTGTACGGACCTGCAATGGAGGGAAAGTACAGAAGCCAGTAAACCTAAAGAGAGGATTCAACCCAAGATACCCAAGCTAGTTCGGCTCCGAAGAAGAACAGCTGTACAAGGATTACATCACAGAAAGGACAATTTTCAAATATCCATAACTTTCTGCTCAAGACTCAGAATTGAGCATGGAAGCAGGCGTTGCAAAGGTCTTGAACAGTAGAATATAACTACTCACCCAGAAAATTGACATGGGCAAGCAATTTTCAGGAAAATGAGAAGAAATAATTCTGATGCATTATGGAATTTTGAATGAATGAGACGAGGCAAAGGCTAAGACAACCACCTTTTCAATGTTGGGGTTGTAAGGGAGATCATAAGTATAGAGTTTTCCCTCACAGAGGTGAAAAAGTGAGATCTGTTCACAATGTACAACAAGTTGAAACAGTGGAAGTTGGCTACAGGAGCTAAAAGAAAAATTAGTGAGATGGTAAAGTCATGTCCAATGGACATGAATGGACTGAGCACCAAGGCATATTGAACATCTTGTATTTAGGTTCCTATGACTGTCTTATTGGGATGGATTGGTTGGACCAACACCATGCTATCCTAGATTGCCATAACAAGGCATTTACTTGCTGGGATGGGAAAGGGAACCTAAGGACAGTGCAGGGAATTCCCAGGGCAATAACTGTCAGAGAAATCTCAGCATTGCAGTTGGAGAAAAGTTATAGGAAAGAGTGTCAAATATTTGCAGCTCATATGGAAGAGACACCTAAAGATAGGGTGTCAAATATTGAAGATTATTCAGTCTAACAGAGGCCAATGTTAAGATAAAGAAGTAAATAGTGGGAAGACCTATTCTGTGTAGATTGATATATCAGGATGCTAGTATTCTGATAAAGAAAGACAAAGTGTATACATGGAGAGAGTGACAACATCTCCAAGGATCAGTCCTACAGCTTGGAGATAGCACCTCCATTTTTGCTATCAAGGTGCGTAGTGGAAGCATGGTATGAAGAGCATCAATATGGCATGATGGAAGTTGATTATGCATGTCAGGTTGAAAATCAGATGGGTCAAGACAGGAGGAAGTAATGGTTCATTAAGAAGATCCAAGTGCTGATATGTTCAGTCAAGGAAAGGCTAAATCAATTGCTTCAAGAAAGAAATTAGTGTTAAATATCCAAGGTTAATCAGAGAACATGACTGGAAATGTAATTTGGTCGTGTAGGAGTTGGATCAGAGGGATCCAAGTAATAGTGGAATGCTGAAAATTAATATCAGCATAATATATGGTCACAAGTGTGCAAAGTAGATAAGAAATATTCTAGCATGGAGATGTCAAGTCAAGAAGAACTTAAAAATGAAATGAATTTCTAAAGAGAAATCAATAAGGAACCATGAAGAAGAAAATGGTTCTACGCTTGGTTTTGAATGCAAAAGAGATGGTGCCTAACAAGAATCCATCTCAAGTGGCATAGAGCCATGAGTGACATTCCCAGAGGTTGGAAGTATCATTGGAAGTTATGATGATAAATTAAAAGCAGTGTTAATTTCTTCCAGTTAATTCTATGCTGCTCGCGAAGATGGCATATGTGCATCCTTATAGTATGTTAGAGATTGGCTACGCAAGTCAAGTTTGAGGCTAGTTGGATAAGAAAAGAGAAGAGAATGGTGCAAGAAACCTCAAGTGCTAAAGTATATAGTCAAGAAAGGGCTGAAGTAGTTCAGTCCAGAAAAGTAGATGGATATTGAAGACCCAAAGTCTTTAAGACAACATGTTTTGAAGTATAATTTGTTAAAGTGTGAGTTGGGTTAGATGGATCCATGAAATAAATGAATATTGAAGGTTAATATCAACATAGTATTTGGCTGGAAATGCAAAAATAACCAAGAGTGATTTGGCTAGAAAGTGCTCAGGTTAGAAATAATCATGTACAATGATTACAATGAGAGCACAAGAAGATTCAGGAATTCGGGAAGAATTGAAGACTTCTGGGATCAGCAAGGAAACGTGATACAGGGAGAAAAAGGTTGCTGCAATTACTGTATCAACAATTATGTTATGACTTGTTGGACAACCACACACAGAAAGAGAGAATTCTTGCATGTTTGTAAGTGCTGCTACTGATGTTGCTGCATATGGAAGGAAGCAACATAAAACCGAAGTGTTGATTATAAGGTTGATAAAGGAGGCATAAGAGCTTCTATTATTATCAACTAACCAGGTAGAATGAAATTCATTTAATGACAACTATGCAGGTAAGTATTTCTCTTGAAATTATGTTGCATAATGGTCGAAGGGAAATTTAGGTAAGAATTTCTCCAGATAGAATTTTTATAAAATCACATTATTGTAATATTTGAATGCATTAATGAGAATAAGATACCACTAGGTGTGGTAAAGGCTGGAGGCCTATAATAATTATCAAAGCTTCTTAGCTTTTGAATACACAAACTGACATAGTAGCATGTCATGTTAATTTGGTTATGAGGTAATAACCAAAGCAATAAAGGGTATGAACCTATCATAGGAATATGCCAGAAAAGTTAGTCATGTATGAGAAAGGTTATGGCAAGGTATGGATATGGAAAGGCTACTAGCCACACAAATATCCAATGAACTTCCTACTTCTAAATAATACTTGGACGGCAACCTTTTTGCTAACACTAATGAACACCACCGAATTATATTCTTGGTGTAGTGTTCGGGTTGAAAAGGAAGGCATCTAAATAATTGAGAAGACAATAGGAAGTGTATGGATAATGTGTCAAGGCATTGGCTAGATCTCCAATTTACCAATGGTGAGATACATGACTTAGATATAGAGCATTCTTAAAATCAATGCAAAGGTGCATTGAATAGATATGCATCAAGAGTTGCACTCATGCATAGTAAGTGGTAGAGTTGCACTCATGCATGATAGAATTGTATGCTTGAATGCATTTGCTGAATGCGTTTTGTGAATGCATGCATATATGATATTGAATGGAAATAATTATACTAACAACATAAATGTTACTAACTCATGGAGTTGAGAACATTTCAGGAGCTGTTAGACATTGCAATAGTAAAGTTGCAAGTCAAGTAGTCACATGAGCATTGACTACAAGAATTTTTTTTGTTCAGGAAATAGAGTAATGAACTTACTGATATAAATTGTGAACATGCATAGGCATAGAATGATGATTCATTCTCTTTGATAAATTGTTTGATAGTGTGAATTGAATTGTTAAGTGTAGACAATTCTAAGATCACTTCGTAAGGTTTTGGTACATCTTGCAATGAAAGTATGATGTACAGGAAATGATGACAATCTGTTGGCTGAATGCAAGATGGAAGCATTGCAGGAAAAATGGTATTTAGTATGGTGCTTGCTGAAATCCATAAGGAAGACTGCATCCTACTATTGCAACAACCATGGAAAATTTATGAGATAGAATTTCATATTTTGGGGAAAAGTTGAATTCCTTATGAAATAAGTTTGAGTTTCTAAATGAATTGTTATATTGTTCTCTCATGATAACTGCATGTGTGTGATGCAGATGAGATAATATTGATTAAAGTTGGAATGCTTGGGAAGAACAACTACTGTTGGAGACACTGGAGCCCTTTAAATGAAGAACCTTGGTGAGGTTCTGGGAATGAGTTAGAGCTCTCCTTGTGTGTGAAAGCCTTGGAAAGATGGATCGCTGAAGGACTGTGTAGCAGTGAAGGGATACCTAAGCCTGGAAGGGTGAGTGCCACAAGGATGAGGCAACTCAGAAGTGCTTATGGCATGGTAGCTGTCATATTGAGGGTGTGTCAATGGAATGGTGAGCTGAATTCTTTCCTGAAGCAACTCTATGGAATAGAGCAAATGACTTCCAACTACAGTAAGAATACAAGAAATGGTGCTTGAAAGCAGAGCACCAGGTGGATAACAAGCTTTCAATAGCAAAAGCTTGGAGCTTTTTGAAGAATTTTTGAATTGTACATGGTATTTAATGCACCGAGGACACTGCATAAATAAGGGGAGGGGATTGTAATATCCCAAGACCGAGCCCCAATTGTAAATGTGAATCTAAATATGTTTTATAGGCTGGTGAGCCAGGTTATTATAGGCCATAAGGCTTATGTGATTATTAGGCCGAAGAGCCTAGATGCTAAAGGCCAGTGAGCCTATTTTTGTATATGTAAACACTCATATCATTAATAAAATACATCCCTGCGTGTAGATCGACCACGATAAAAGAGTATGGGGGACTAAACTCCACTAGGAAGGGAAAGGGGAGGCTAAGAGCCTAGGAAAGGGGCTAAGCTAGAGGGCCTATTTCCAAGGGAATATTATAATATATTCCCAAAGACTAAGGTTTGGATATAACTCATGTTATCCTAAAGTTACTTTGGGGAAAGGAACGAATTACAAGTGGAGCCCACGAAGCTTCATGAAGACAAGTGTCTAATTTGGGACATGCATACAAAGAGTTGGAGCTTTGTGCATGAAGGGGGATTCCGGCTGGCATTCTTCCCATTCACGACGGAGCCATTCTTTCGATTCGTTCCATACCCTCCATCATTCGACCTCTCTCTCTGCACGCACTCCTTGAGCAGTAACTCATACTTCCTATTAAGGACAACGCCCTGTACCTTACTGAAGGCCGCTGCTTCCATCACCTGTACGTTACCCTGAATTCTATTGCCGCCATCACCGTTCCTTTCCTGAACGTGGTTGTTGCCTTTTCCTGTTCCATACCCGAATACTGTGGTTGACTTAAGAGCTGGAGTGAAGAAGCGGGTTGTCAGGCCCGTGGGACTGAAGAGGCGGGTTGTCAGGCCCGTGAGAAACTCTCTCCAGGTGAGAGAATTGATGGGAATTGATTTTCTGAGGGAGCCCAACTGCAGCTACAGTGCTCTGAGACTCCCTGTCCGGCCTGTTGCTGAAGCCCTGGAAGAGAAGTGGGGCAACTGAAGGACTGTTGAGCAGAGAAGGGGCACACTTCCTGGTGTGGGACAGGCATGTGGGGAATGAGAGACTGTAGGTTGTTAGTTTGAGTTGGCTCCTGGGAAGAAATCCTTCATGTTGTTTGAGATACATCAACCTAGCTAGAAATCCCTTTACCCGGGTGGAGTTTAGTCCCAGCTCGAGGGTGACCCACTGCTGAGAGTTCTAAGCAGCATGGTCTAAGGCTGGGAGGATCATGGAAGGCCTGCACACAATTGGTGGTCTTAAATCAAAGATAAGTGTCAATTGTGTGTTAATTTACATGCTATGTATTTAAATTTTATACACATGTTTATGTTTATGGGTTTTGCCTACGAATGCTGCATGTATGTTTTTACTGTTATTTCCGCATGAATCAGTGTATTTGCAGAATATATTTGTCTGCTTAAAGTTTTATATAAATATATATAGATGAAATTATTATTGTTAAGTGACATGACCTGACCTGGGTGGCCGGGTACGTTACACCCTTGTAATCTGAGATCACCGACGTTCAATGTCTGGGTACAATGCTTTTGGGCTGTTTTTGTTAATATACGTGGCAGAGGATTTTTTGGAGTGTTTTTGTTAATTTCCTTTTAAATAGGTCTGTTCTGAAATTGTGCTAGACACTTGTACTACTTAATGTAAATAAGATGCCTGTAATTGATTTATGTGGATAAAGGTTTACAGTGTAGGCACAAACTAATCTTCATAATTTGTATGAAGTAAATCACTGTTGAAAAAGCTTGCGATTTTTTGCTACGTTTTTTTATAAAAATCTAGACTTTTTCTGGCTGACGAAAAATCAGCCGGAAAAAGTCGTGATTTTTTTTTAATTTGAATAAGTCGCAACTTTTTCATAAAAGTCGCTGGCCAGTTAGTGGAAATCATGGGGATAAAGCAGATTTTTTGAGTTTTTTTTGTCATTTGTGTTTATTGTTGTTGGAGAAGGAAGGAGAAGGGTTTGACTCAGTCGAGTAGGTACTAGACCCCACCAATATGCAAGATTAATTTTTTTTTAAAAGGGCTTGACCAAAAACGCTGGCAATTAATGGTAATTAATGGCAAGTAAAAATTGACATTTCCTTTATCTTTCCTTTTTATCCTTCTACTTAAATTTTTATTGTTTCAGGATGTTTGAGAGTGGTTCCAACCTCATTGCATTTGATATGGAGAAAGTAGAATTTCATATCCCATTCAAAATCCAACAGACTTAACAGTCTTCAGAATTTCAGGATTGGTAGGATTGCAACATTTTCATTGGATTCTATCACGTATGAGGGTGTTGGATTGGCATTTAATCAAGAGCACCAAACCCTTTATGTACCTCGATGTTGGTGGTATTGATAGTTGAACTCTCTGACATGGCCTTAGCAAAAATGTACCTTTCACTCAAACCAAAATCATTGATTAGGCATGTTAAGCTTTTTCTACCATATTATAAGGCTTCAATTAGGTAGTTTCATCAAAATTGGGAGGTGTTCACTGATGTCTCTAGAGGATCAAGGTAGAGGGAAAGGTTGATACTCATGATGAGGATCCGAATATAAGCGATGGTGGAACATTGCTTGTCATTTAAATGTTTTTGCTCATTTATTCATAATGCCTTCTTTCAAAGTTTCAATAATTTTTTGGAATCACGGTTTGGAATTTTTAAAATATAAAATTTTGATTAAAATTTAAATATTTTGTCTAATTTTTAGTAAACCAAGTCATTGAAATAAGATCGGTCCAAGTCAATCCGAGTTCTAGTCTGAGTTGGAATTGACCATCGACCGATTTCAAGGCTGAGTCCGAGTTTTAAAACATTGCATTGTACATCTACCTCATGATGATGATATACATTTATATATGTGATGTCATTTTGTATTGGTTCTCCACTTTTGAGTCCTTGATAGGACGACTATCAGGGTTCAAGATTCGGTATTGACTTTGATGTATAATCTTTTATTTGGCATCCACTACATCATATATATCAGTGCTTTCTCCATATTTATGTGCCAATGTGTTTATCTTATGTTGTTGTTGCTTTATATGTTTAAAATTTTGAAAAAAATGAATATATTTTGTATTTTTTAATAATTGTCGTAGTTTTCCGATTTTTGGCTGATTTTTTCCAAAACAATGTTTTCTGGACCCTCGCCAACCTTTTGCTGATGCCAACTTTTTCAACAATGAAGTAAATGCATTGATTAAACTAATCTTGAGGAAAAGCATGAAGAGAGAGTTGAAGATTGTCTGGTAAGAATAATATAAAAGTATCATAGATGTAAAATGTAATTTCATTAATTACTCAAAGCCACAAAAGGAAGTTGTCAGCAGCTCAAGACTGGGATACTAAAGATAATGTTGGCATTCTCTGCAATTCAGCCTTCATTAATCCTTGCCTGATTACATTTTTATTCCATTTATTCGGTTACATTCCAGGATATGATGTTTTTTGAATTTATTCAAACTACTTTCTCATCTCTGAAACCTATACGGTTGCTTTTTCTTTGCAATTTTAAGAGACAAATCTCTTCTATTCAACTCGTCTCTCTTTTAGCTTTGTCTTCTGTGTTCTTGTGCTGATTAAGTTTTTTGTCTCAGGAAGCTGCATCAAAGGTGCAGCCCTCAACTCGAAGGGAAGGTTTTTCTACCATCCCGAATGTTAAATGGGATGATGTTGGAGCTCTCAGTTCTCTGCGCAAGGACTTTGATCTTTACATTGTTAGACGGATCAAACACCCCGATGATTATGAGGTTTGTTTAATATGATTTTGGGCTTGGTTTAAACTTTAAACATCAAAGTGAAATGACATTTTTGCTTTGAGATTTATTCCCTAGATTTCAGAGCAATACGGTGTATTAAAAAAATTGAGCAATATGAGTAAATGTGGCCCATAAGGAAAGCAGAAGCAAGCATGTAGTAGTATGTGCTCTGATCTATGCCTCTCTAGATTCAAATTAAACTGGATTAGATAGTTCAGAGTAGTTTCTATTTTATGGGAGAGATAGAGAGGGTGAGAAAGACATTGATTAATTATGACTACTAATTTAATTGCAGACACTTGGTATGGATCTGGATAATGGGTTTTTGCTGTATGGACCACCAGGTTGTGGTAAAACTCTGGTTGCAAAGGCTGTAGCCAATGAAGCTGGGGCAAATTTTATACACATAAAGGTCTGCTTCTTTTTCCTCTCTCTGCCCTTAGTTGTTGCTTCCCTTAATTTATCTGCAGTGAATGCAAAGCACATCTTGCATGTTAATGCCTGTTTTGAGTCTAAAGTGCAGCTGTGAGAAGGATAGGATAAAACATTAGGTGTGAACAAGAAAATCCTATGTTCATAATGCAGTTCTACAAAATTTGTGGATGATTAAAGGTTTGTGCATTGTCTGTGATAGCTAGGTTTCACTCTTACCAAGTTTGAATTAATGCATTACTTGTGTTTTAGATATGTTTACTGTTGTATGTTCTTTATTATTATATGAACTTGTTACTTTCTAAGATTGTTAACAACATAAGCAGCATAAAATGATATTTAATGGATTGCTCCCATTCTAATCTTATATAAGGACTTATTGATCCCAAGAACCCTAGACTGTAGGAAGTTGTGATATTTTCTGTAGATCAAGGAAAGAATATTCAGTGATTTGGTGGAATGCCTACAAAGCACTTTAGAGTTGTTCTTCTATTAAGGAACCGTAGTTTGGATTGCTGAGATTAATACAGCAGAAGATTGCTAAATGTGTGAAAAGGTTAACTGTAGATTTGTTAGATGAACCTAGATATATGATTATCCGGGGATGTACAAAATTTTAGAAAGCCAGATCAAGCATGACACAAGTAAAGAATTTCCAACTGTCCAGAGTTAGTTTATCTGCCTGAATGTTGGTTTATTCAAGTTGAAACTGGGCAGACTCTTAGCACATGTGTCTCTTCTGAGGCACAGCGTGACAGGACTCTTTCATGAATTTGCAAATTCATATCTATCTAAACATAACTTCAGAAGAAATACCAGTGGTACTCATATATCTGAAGCACAGCATGGCAGGACTCTTTCATGAATTTGCAAACTCATATCTATCTAAACATAACTTCGGAAGGAATACCAGTGGTACTCATATATATATGTTCTCTTGACAACGGTTATATATATTTCATAAAAACTTTGCTGCGGCCTAACCCAGACATTGTTCTTATCAGAATTAAAAAATAAATTTCCTAATCTCAACTGAGGCAATTATCCAGTGTACAAGATATTTAAGCAAAAATGATAAAGTTCTTCTGCCCAAAGATGGCAGGTATACTGTCTTACAAACTGTCCTAATAGAGAGATATAGCGACAAAACATAATTTAGTTGCAGAGAATTTTAAAACCTCATTGCTGCATGTCCATCACGAGGAGGTCTTTACGGGATCACATCCTGAATATGAAAGTTCACAAAGCTTGTGAATTTGGCCAGCAGATCCAAAAGGGCAGACAGGGATGCTTCTAGCTCCAAATTCTTCATTTTGAAGCTAGATATAGACGTGTTGGTCTCATTCCCTCTGTTACCATTCAAGTCCACACCAAAGGTGCCAAAGTCCCAAGTCACTAAATGTGAACCTAATGGCAACTTGGAGGGGTCACCCAATGTCACCTCAATGAACCATTCCCACACTTCGAGTTGGGATGATCACCATCAAAGGGGGCCTTCCCTAAATAACTAAGTCTCAAATGAGGGTAAGGTATTAAATGGATATGAGGAGAGTAAATTTGGTTTGTTTGAAAGATACAGTTTTATTTTCCAGATTTGAAGTGAGTTGATAGAATGTATGGGTGTAAAGTTGTTGTGTTTAATAGGTTCTATGGGTATCTGGGAATTAAATGTAGAAGTCAAGCCTCCTACCAGCTCTTATGTGTTTCATAACTATTCAGATTTAAAGCATGCAAAGGGGAATAAATTTATGAATTTATTCAATTTTACTCTTGCCAAAATATAGGTTATGAAGGGCAGAAATTTGAGAGGTTAAAGAAAGGGTTTTTAGACCTCGAGTAAGAGATCAAATATGAGTGTTTTAATGATATAAAATTCAGGCCTTTTACAGTCAACAAGTGGCAAAGATACCATTGAAAATTAATCTGGAAATCAAGAGTTTTTTCAATACGTATTTTCCAGAAGTAAATTACAGCCAAGGAAAAAGGTTTCAGAATGTGAAATTTTAATGGTGTTTGAAATGAAGATCAGTGCTTGGGCTATCGGGTCTTAAAGAGCAATGTTTTATAGTGCTAATTTCACTTATTTTAGGGCTATCAGCCACTATATAAAGCATACTACAGCCACCAATTGATTGCTGTATTATAATTTCCAGAACATCTAATTCACTCTAATGAAGAAGATTTTCATCAAACCCTTGGGAGAAAATGCTTTCAAACTGAAATGCTTGAAGTATGCAAGATTTCTAATGAAAAAAAACAAATTCACCTCAATATTTCAATCACTAATTGCATCAGAATTTCTAAGAGGTAATTATTCATCAATTAAATTCTCACAATTTAGATTAACAATTACCTGATTGTATTCTCCCCAATAAGATTGACATTTGAAAATGTTCTTTCCTTTGTATTCAGCAATATAAGATCTTTTACATCAATGCTCCAATGGTCCAAAAGCCAAAAACAAAATAGAACTAGAGTTTCTCCAACTATCAACAACCATTACAATGAGATGGGCTCTCTTTATATATAGGTAGAGCTAGAACCTCTTACAATAAAATAGTATTTTTCATGCAAAAACCCTATCTAACAAAATCAATAAAAGATTGATGGCTACAACAACTATTCTGCATGGTAAACCAATGAGGTCAATTTCTTCAGGAGAGCTTTTTTCATCTCTAAGGAGGTCAACCCATGCCAAAATTACAAGAGGCCATGTTTGAGTGGTACATGTAAGTTAGAAAGAAGAGATTCCATGCATGCCAAGTGTCCAAGAGCCAAATCGATCCATCTAGAGAAGAGTGTAAGGCTGCCAAGTGTATTTTCTGTCCCACATGTGTCATAACAACTATTTGACTTGCTAAAAATAGTGTCCAACACACTTTCCAAGTCAAAATGCTAGTCAAAGATGCTCCAACAGCTAGCCAATGGTCAAAAAGTTAACCAAGAAGTGTACAAGTGTGCACACGTGTGAGATAGAAGCTGCCATATGTCCATAAGAGGGTACGTGTGCCAAAAGGGTTGCGCTCCATCTAGTATTGCCATGTCACATATAATATCATCTCCTAGTGAAAAAGATCACCAATGTTCTAGGGCGAATTGTAGGAGGTCCCATGTACACTAATAACACACAATCAGCAGTTAACTTATTCCAATCATCCTCAACATGTATGGACTAACAATTAAACCTGAAATGACCTTAGTAAACATGATAATTAGTTGAATAAAGTGTAAATACATGTCATATCTACTAGGAAGCTCACACATAAACCCAATATCACCATATAATGTAGAAATAACACCTTGTGGATGTTGGAGCATAAAAAAGGTAATGATGACATTGAAATAGTAAAAGAGGCTAATGTGACATACACCCTCCTAACCAAATACCACCATGTCATCATCATAGTGCTGAATACACTGAAATATTCTATCAAAACCATTGACATGAACATGAATTGATCACTTTGGACATGACACCTTTCTCAAAGATTGAATTAATGTTTAGATATGTATATCAAGATCATGGGTTCCAAGAAACAACCTATGGCTATTGATGGCTACACTTATTTACAATGCCAAGATCAATACGTGGCGGAAGGTTTCGGACATCGACGACACTTTCGTATCCTGTATGAATGACCCGTTCGTCTTCTGAGGGCTTTTCTGCTGGGTTGTGAAGTTGAAGCGGCAGGGAAAACAAAGGGTGATGCTTTTTAGCGTGGAAGACGAGGCATGGGAGCAACCCATTTTGCTGGATGAACGATGCTTCCATCCCCTCTGTATGATATAGTTTGAGAAACAATTGTGCCTTATATGTCAAGGGATTATATATCAAGGGAGCGTGGATAAAAGCGCATTCCATTTGTGGAAACTGGACATGGATATGTGCAACGCTACTTGGGTTAAGAGTGTTAAGCATCCGATGCCCCGCGGGCTTCCGTTTGCTCATTATTTGTTTGAAGGTGAGGACGTCTTCTACGTGGGCTACCAAAACAATCTCTTGGCTTGTAACGTGAATAACGGAAAATGGCATCGGATATGAGTTTCTCGTCCTAATTTATTGAGACGGCCTGAACAAGAGTCTAGTAGTAGAATGTTTAGAATGTTTAAGCCTGAACGGGAATCCAATAGTAGACTGTTTAAGCCTAGCCTCTTTAGGTTTGATGGTGGTGGTCAATTATGGGATTCCTATCAATGTGGAATAGATCCTTCACACAATGCGCCCCCAATGTGGGTAGATGATGATCCAATGTGGCTCTGTGAGGGAGAAGCACTGGTTAATTGCTTCCCATGAGATCGTATAGACTATTGACAAGGCATAGAGAGAGCCAGAGCCAATGGAATTGCTCCCAGTTGTGTTCACCAGTTGCTATATACATTTGTGGAGATGTTTGAGGCAACATCATGAGACATTCTCCCTGGAGGGTCCTGTGTGGACTAGTAGGGGGGGATGTAGATGTTGATTTTTCAATAGGCAAGGTTTAAGCATGAGGTTCATTCCATTTTTTTTGCATTTTACTTAAACCATAAACAATTTTGTTGCAGCAACCAAGATCACAAGAAGAAACACCATGCACAAGTACACAAGAAGTATTCTGGGAAACCCTTCTCAACAAGGGAAGAAAACCCAACCAATCCTTTGCTATATTCTTCAAAAGGGAAGAAAAACCCCAACCAACTTTCATTAGTATTCTTCAAGAGAAAGACCTCCACCACCAAGAAAAACCTTAGCACAATAAAGAGGGTGCTTACAAACCTAGAAGACTAGCTTCAAAGAGAGGTGCGACTTTTCCCAAGAAGATGTACTTGTTGAAATTTCCAAACTCACACCTAAGATATGATTCTTCAATGGGAATCTACCTTTACTTCTATATTAGACCTAACCTATCGCCAGAAGTGCCTATTAAGTACACAATAGGTTCGACCTCACTAACTCACAATATAATTATTAATAACCAGACTAATTATCTTTTACATTTATGGTGGGGCCGACCTGTATTCTTTACATTACAATTAGGGTTACGTAAGTCCTGACTCTTGAACAATATAACAAGGGATCTCATACACCCACTAGTGCTCAGCCACTAGGGGCACATCCATAGGGATGTCCATATCTCTATCTCACTGTGTCTCACAGGAGAACCACACTCACTAGTGCTCAACCACTAGGATCACGTTCAACTGTGCTCATACACAGGCATGTCCAACTCAACTGATCTTCTTTCCCACTGCATTACACAGGAGAGTCATCTTGAGTTCATTATCTCAACTCTCTGCTCAGAGGAGGCTAATACATCATTTTCATCTCTGTCTCATAACGATGCACCCAACTCATGGGAATTCACACGTTCACTTGTGCTCAGCCACAGGCACGTCTAACTCAACAGATCTTCTTTCTCACTGCGTTACACAGGAGAATCATCTAGAGTTCTTCTCAACTCTCTGTAAGGAGGAGGCTAGCACAACGTTCCAGTTCAATGTCAGATAAGAACCACACACCCATCTCAGGGGCTCTCTCTCAGGTTTGTGTCCTGGAGGATGTCTCACGCAATTGTAATCATCAACAATCGATTTCATCTTGATGTGTCTTAGATGGTCAGATGAAGGAACCAAGACATTGGTTTCATGAGGAAACCTCTATATGTCTTAGGGGACATTGGCTCATTGAAGGAACCTCGATGTGTCCTAGAAAAGACATTGGTTCCATCAGGGAACCTCGATATGTCTTAGACATGTGTTCCACAAGGGAACCACGAGATGTCTAGTATGGACACAGTTCATGAGTGAAGCCCGAGGTTGGACTCTTCAGGATATTTGGGTGTCCAATATACATTCATGTACCCAAGGAGAAAAGGACCAAGCTAGACCCTTCAGGAATAAAGGGTGCATTTATGGGGTACAATGAGTCTTCGAAGGCATACCAGATCTACGTCCTTGGTCAGAGACAGATTGAGGTGAGCAAAGATGTTAACTTTGAGGAGGAGGTGGCCTTCAGGAGATCTAGAGGATCTCACATGGAGATTGATAGTGAGAGACATGAAGAGATGGTGCCTTCTCCCCCTCACCCTCCAGTGGTTCAGAGGGAGACAATTGAACCTATTGATCCAATTGATCCCGTTGATCCTGCAGCTCCAATTGATGTTCCCAGAGATATTGCAGTAGGTCGGAAGAGACCTACATGGGCTCGTCAGACTCTGCAGGAGGCAGAAGGACATGTAGCTCCTTGCGGTACCTTTTGAGAGTGCAAGAGAACTCAGAGATATTCGTGCTATGTCACAGCTATGAGCCACATCATTGATTCTGAGCCTTCCTGTTATGAGGATGCATCTAGTCAGCCAGTATGGAGAGATGCCATGGTGGAGGAATATGAGTCCATCATGAAGAATGATGTGTGGGATATTGTTCCGAGACCTGAGGGGAAGTCTGTAGTGACTTCCAAGTGGATCTATAAGATCAAACACACAATTGATGGGAGCATCGAGAAGCACAAAGCAAGATTTGTTGCTAGAGGATTCTCTCAAGTGGAGGGAATAGATTATGATTAAACATTTGCTCCTATTACTCGATACACTTCTATCTGGACGATTATTTCCCTTGCAACATCCATGGGTTGGAGACTACATCAGATGGATGCGAAGACAACCTTTCTCAATGGAGAGATTGAGGAAGAACTATACATCGAGCAAACATATGGTTTCATGATACACGAGAAGGAGTCTCATGTGTGCAGGTTGAAGAAGGCCTGTATGGACTCAAGCAAGCACCTCGAGCTTGGTATGCGAGGATTGATGGACATCTGATGAGTTTGGGCTTCAACAAAAGTGTTGTTGGTCCCAACCTGTACTACAAGACTGTTAATGGCGAGTCCCTGATTTTGGTCCTCTACGTTGATGATTTATTCCTCACCGGTACAGAGAGCCTTATTGTTGAATGCAAGTATGCGTTGTCCTCTGAGTTTGAGATGAAGGACCTTGGTATGATGCACTACTTATTGGGACTAGAGGTGTGGCAGAGAACTGATGAGATCTTCCTGAGTCAGGGGAAGTACACAGTTGAGATATTGAAGAAGTTTGGGATGTTGAATTGTAAACCCATGGCTACACCAATGGCGACGAATCTGAAGAAACTAAGTGTGACTTCTTCCGATTCCGATGAGATTGATTCGACCCTGTACAAACAACTGATTGAGTCATTGATGTATCTGGTTAACACCAGACCATATATTTGCTATGCAGTGAGTGCACTTAGCCAATTTATGAGTCAACCGAGACAGACAGACTGGATTGCTGCGAAGCATGTGTTGAGATACCTGCGAGGCATAGTTGGACATGGTCCGATATATACTTCCAGTATTGACATGAGATTGCAGGGATGTACCGACTCTGATTGGGCAGGGAGCACAGTGGACAGGAAGAGCACCTTCGAGTGTTGCTTCACTTTGGGATCTACCATGGTTTCTTGGTGTAGCAGGAAATAAACTTATGTGGCTTTGAGTGTTGAATTTTGAGCTATTATTAAGTTTCTTTTAAATTTACTAGATAACAATAACATATATAGGATCACTGAGAGAAACACAATCACAAGATAGACAACATTTATCCTGGGAAACCCTCATGGGGGAGAAAACCTAGAAAAAACTTCCTTAATATAGATTGCCAGTACAATGCCAAGATAAAAGACCAAACACTAGAGAATAACCAAGACTGAGCAATGCGCCTCTCTCTCCTCCTTTTACCAACTTCAGAAATCTCCAAACTTGCGCACTGAGTGAGTGACTTGAGTGAGTGAACAAATGAGTAACACTCCTCACTTATTTATACTAGCTGGTAGGCGCTAGGGAGGTGTCTCTTCATTAAGCAGGGCCAACCTCTTCACTTAGTGGTTATAACCACTTTAATTAGGCCTGGAGGTCGACTTCTTAATTAGCATGGTATAATTAGGGTTTGACCAATCCACAAAAGGGGATTGATCTATAAGTAAATGACTCAATAATAAATAGAATACTCTTTGCAGTTACAATATTTCAACACTCCCCCTTAACAAGAAAGGTATTCTATAGACACAACTCAATACAACATCATCATGAGAGAGAGAGAGGGCAGCAACATCAACATCTGGAACACTGACTGACACATCTATAAATCATCAGAAGTTTTTCTCATCATCATTGTTCACAACATGGAGTTGGGGTAGCATCATCATCATCTTTAGTGTGAGCCTAAAGTAACATCATCATCTTCTTTAGCATGAGGCTAAAGTAATATCATCAACATCTTTAGCATGAGGCTAAAGTAACATCATCATCATATTCAGCGTGAGGCTAAAGTAACATCATCATTTTCTTTAGAATGAGGCTAAAGTAATATCATCAACATCTTTAGCATGAGGCTAAAGTAACATCATCATCTTCAGTATGAAAGCTGAAATAACATCATCATCATCTTCAGCATGAAAGCTGAAATAACATCATCATCATCATCTTTAGCAAGAAGCTGAAGTGGCATCATCATCATCATCATCTTCAACAAGGAGATGAAGTATCAACATCAATAGCATGAAGCTAGAACAACAATATCACCAACACGAGGTTGGTATGACATCATCAACAACACGAGGCTGATAAAACATCAATGACAACATCATCAACACGAGGCTGATACATCATCAACAACATCATCAGCACGAGGCTGATACATCATCAATAACATCTACAGTACTAGGTTAGAGCAACAACATCATCAACACAAATGTTGAGATAACAACAACATCAACATGAGGCTGGAAATCATCAGCACGAGGCTGGAACATCATCAACATCAGCACGAGGCTGGAACAACATCAACACAAGGCTGGAAATCATCAGCACGAGGCTATAAATCATTAACACGAGGCTGGAACAACATCAACATCATATGTAACAGAATGAGGCAGGCGCAACAACATTTTGTGGTACTCTGACAGATCCAAAGGATCTGCCTAGGAATTGAAAGATTCCCTAGGATATAAAATCTTAACGGAGCTACCATGTGGTACTCTGACAGACCCAAAGAATCTGCCCAGGAATCGAAAGATTCCACAGGATATAAAATCCTAATGGAGCTACCACTACTGACCAAAGCTAGCATATACATGCACAAGTACTCTAACAGCCCGTCCTTTCGGACCTTCGAGATCTATCTAGGGATGATTAGTCCCCTAGGATATAAAATCCTAACTGAGCTACCTGCTATTGGTCAGGATACCATAGTATCATCAACACTACTCCCCCTTTCGAGGGAGGTCCTTTCGGACTATACCAAGCCTGTCTCGAAAGTACTCAAACTTTACACGAGACAAAGGCTAGGTTAACAACCTGCTCATCTGTGCCAACATATTGGAGCTTTAAAGCTCCCCTCTGCATCATATCATGAATGAAGTGATACCGAATCTCTATGTGCTTCGACTCATCATGGAACACATGGTTCTCCATCATCTTTATACATCTCTGGTTATCACATAGAATCATGGTGGCTTCCATCTCCAGATCAAATAGATCTGTCAACAACATCCGAAGCCATATGGCTTCACAATTGGCGAAACACGCTGCAATGTATTCCGCTTCTGTCGTGTTGAGAGCAATACTGGATTGCTTCCAGCTCTGCCATGAAGTCATGGCTGACTCCAGACTGAAACAACATCCTGAAGTGCTCTTTCTGTCATTTACACTTCCAACCCAATCTGAATTGGTATAACCAATCAGTCTGAAGTCATGATCTCCATTATAACAAAGACCATATTCCAACGTACCCTTAAGGTATCTCATCACATGTTTTGCAACTACAAGATGAACATGTCTGGGCTCTACTAGATACTGACTCAAAGGTGTTCACAACAAAACATATATCCGACTTGGTATTCGTCAGATACATCAACGAACCAATGATCTGTCTATACATAGTAGTATCAACCAATTCTGATGAAGTATCTACCAGGAACTTCAACTTTGTTTCCATGGGTGTGTTCATGGATTTACATTCCAACATGTCAAATCTCTTCAGTATTTCAACTGCATACTTCCCTTGGTTAAGGAAGATCTTCTCTGGGCACTGCCAAACTTCGAGACCTAGGAAATAGTGCATCAGGCCTAGGTCTTTCATCTCAAATTCTGCAGCGAGCTTCTTCTTACAATCTGTGATGAGCTTTTCTTCTCCAGTTAAGAATAAGTCATCCTCATACAACAATAATATAACTGGCTCATCATTCATAACCTCAAAGTAAAGGTTAGAATTTAGCTTTACTCTTGGTAAATCCCAAGTTCGTCAGGATACTGTCAATTCTGCCATACCAAGCTCTAGGAGCTTGCTTCATCTTGTAGACGTGAGTCTTGTACTTTGAAACTAAATTTTCACGTCACAGTGTGCCAACCTGGTACACTTGCTTAGTTGCAACTCAATTTGCACAATGATGTGCTAGATCTATGTGCTTTCTGCAAATCACTATCTGTCTGCCTGGGAGTGTTTCCTCTCCTCTTTCTTCAACTGTTCCTTTTGGAACTGGGACTTTGTACCTGCAACTGCTCTGAAGCTGAGAATGACTGCTCCATTCTCAATGTGTTTGCTGAAATCTGAGAGTAATTCTTCTATCACGACAATAACTTCATCTGAACCTAAGAGTGGCTCAATAACTGGCATTGAAAGTAGCTCTTCTTCTTTCACGGAGATAACTCTATCTGCTAGTGTAGTCATATCTCCATGGCCCGGCTAATGTATTGCACCAACTGGCACTTTGAGATAACTCGCTCTCAAATATAGGGATTGCTCCCCTTGAATCTCATAATCATGGTTGTTCTGGTTATCTTCATGAGTATTGGAACTATTTCTTTAATAAGTGTCTCGTCATAGTCTTCTCCCTCTTGTTGGGAGAATCCTCTGGACACACATCAAGCTTTGTACATCTGCAACATGCTTGATCTGTTAGATCAATCTTGGAAGTCAATACTGACTTCTCTTCTAGTCTCATGGAAAAATCCATATCCTAGTCTTTCTGATTGGCTTCCTTCTCTGTCACTGAAACAAGGAAATCTTCCTAGGAGATTTCATGTCTCCTGGAGGTTTCTGAAGCTAGTCTTCTCAACTCATGTCATCTGTGTCCTAGTCCTAGAAGATGTCTCTCCATCCGATCCTTTTTGAGATCAGGCTTACTCTTGATTTCTTTTGAGTCTACAAGGACTTCATGATCTCTTACAGGGTATACTCGGTGTTGAATACCAAGTCTAAATATGAAAGGCTGAGTCAGACTTCAAACGAGTTCAGGGTATACTCGGTGTTGAATACCAAGTCTAAATATGAAAGGCTGAGTCAGACTTCAAACGAGTTCCGCTTCTCGTCAAGGTGGATTCATTATCCTTTGACCGAGTCTTCTGTGAGTTCTGTTCTAATGTTTGGCCATCTTTGGAACCTTTTGTTCCTTGCAATCAATCTCCATATGAGATACTCTGGATCTCAAAAATAGCTTCTTCTTCATCTTCTTTGGTACATGAATGTGTATGGTCATGTACAAAGTCTGCTTCATGTCTCATCTAATCTATTGCCTTCTGCAACCTTTACTATAGCTTCCTTAGGGCACCTGTGACCTGCCCAGAACAAGAACAACAAGGGGGAAACAACAGACAATAATAATACTCTTTATAATAATAAAGCAAAAGCGAGAACAATCACCACAATAGCTCCTTTAGAACTATCACTTGTGACCTACTTGCAACAGGGGTTAAAAGTAAGAAATACAATAATGAGAGCAACACTCTTCTAGTGTTGTGAATACTCATTCCTTCTTGGTAACCTGGAGACAGACCAAGAAGTTTCTCTTGGAGGAGATGTAAGTTATATCTCGTGAATGATCACAATACGCATTTATCTCAATATGTTCACATGCTACCAAGTATGCTATCTCAATTATGAGGTAGCTATCAAACTTGACATGTGCAAGTTTGAATCTTATCAACTTAATCAATCAAACCTGGAACTTGAAGTCTTTGTCCTCAAAAATGAGTGTTGTTGCTTTTCTTCTGAATCTCCTTCACTCAAGATGATAAGTGTTTTCTTCAACCTGCCCTATGTACTTAAGACAATATGCTATCTTGACAGAAATCTGAGTTAGAGAATAAACTCTATAATCTCAACTTTAATCAATCTAATACCTTGACTTTAATTTTTGACCAATGGTTAGTATAATGGTCATAACTTCAACATACAATTTGGATGTTCATAATGTCATACTAAATAGATGCAAATCACAATAATCAAACCTGGGGTGCATTATCCCTCTAAATTTGTTGGATCTGAGATCCTTATGGATCTATGGCAAGAGATCCCTTCTCCTGCAAATACCCTTTAAAGATTAACAATTTAAACATATGTAAGTACATACCTCAGATAGTATTCGCAGGTAGTGGCACCATCCAGTAGCAGTGATAATAATTACCAACCCTTTAAAAACTTCAAGGGTGACTGCAACTGGTACTGCAATTGATACTTCAATTGATACTGCAACTGATACTGCAGTTGATTTTGAAACTGCAACTGCAACTTAGGGTTTTATGAGGCGAAATTTTGAAATTCCAATCCATGGACTAGATGCGCTGGGCTGAGGCGAGTTTGCTGGAGATGTTAGATTTCAAAAATTTCAAGTTTTTCCCATTGAAACTTGACCTACGGGAATCTGGACTAGTACTTCTGGTACTAGTTTTTCTGGTTTTTTGGTACTTCTGGTTTTCTGGTACCAGTCAAAACTAGGGTTTGACTTTCTGGAGGCTCTGTCCACTGAAAAGGTGCGCTCAAGATGCCAAAAGATTCACTAGGGTAGGGCACACTTTTCTAGATGGCTTTTAGGAAGAAATTCCTTTCCAATAAAAGGCCATAATTTTCTTGTACGCCAACAATGACTTTTTTGCTTATCCAGTGAAAGGTGCTCTCTTCAGCATAGCTCTAATACCATGCTGAATTTTGAGCTATTATTAAGTTTCTTTTCAATTTACTAGATAACAATAGCATAGGTAGGATCACTGAGAGAAACACAATCACAAGATACACAACATTTATCTTGGGAAACCCTCATGGGGGAGAAAACCCACAAAAACTTCCTTTATATAGATTGCCAATACAATGCCAAGATAAAAGACCAAACACTAGAGAATAACCCAGACCGAGCAATGCGCCTCTCTCTCCTCCTTTTCCCAAGTTCAGAAATCTCCAAACTTGTGCACTGAGTGAGTGACTGAACAAATGAGGAACACTCCTCACTTATTTATACTAGATGGCAAGCGCTAGGGAGGTGTCTCTTCATTAGTCAGGGCCAATCACTTCACTTAGTGGTTATAACCACTTTAATTAGGCCTGGGGGCAGACTTCTTAATTAGCATGATATAATTAGGGTTTGACCAATCCACAAAAGGGGATTTGGTCATACTTAAGCCCCGACATGATCAATCCACAAAAGGGGATTGATCTATAAGTAAATGACTCAATAATAAATAAAATACTCTTTGTAGTTACAATATTTCAACATTGAGCACCGCAAAAGCATAGTACATTTCATTGAGTGTGGCAGTCCGCGAAGCAGTGTGGCTTCGCAAGCTCCTTGTAGATTTATTTGGACATGTGCTGGATTCCACTGTTATTCATTGTGATAACCAGAGCTGTGTGAAGCTCTGAGAGAATCTAGTGTTTCATGACAAATCGAAACACATTGAGATCAAGTACCATTACATCTAAGACATGGTGCAGAGGAAGGCAGTACTGGTGCAGTACCTTCCTACAGATGAGTAGGTTGCTGATGTTCTTACCAAACCCCTTACCAGGACGAAGTTTGAGTACTTCTGTGATAGACCTGGTGTGGCAGAGAATGCATCCCTCGCTGAGAGGGAGTGTTGATGATTTCAGCTTCCTGAGACATTCTTCAGGTCGTACTCCTCTGTGACTGAGTTGAGTTGATCTGTGAGGAAACTTATCCGAGAGGGATAAATGGGTTTGGGCTTATAGCCCAACGTCCCTTGTGGAGAGCACATGAGGACACGTCAAAGGAGTTGACCTTGACATCACACACTATTGGCAGTTGACCCTAGTGTTTCTAGAGGGAGTAGCCTCCAGAAGCCCAGATTGTACTCCTCTTTGACTGAGTTGAGTTGATCTGTGAGGACACTTATCCGAGAGGGATAATTGGGTTTGGGCTTATAGCCCAACGTTCCTTATGGAGAACACATGAGGACACCTCCCTTGTCAAGAGCACACGAGGACATATCAAGGGAGTTGACCTTGACATCACACACTATGGGGAGTTGACCCTAGTGTTTCTAGAGGGAGTAGCCTCTAGAAGTCCAGATCGTACTCCTCTGTGACTGAGTTGAATTGATCTGTGAGGACACTTATCCGAGAGGTGTAAGTGGGTTTGGGCTTATAGCCCAACGTCCCTTGTGGATAGCACATGAGGACACGTCCCTTGTGGAGAGTATATGAGGACACGTCAAGGGAGTTGACCTTAATGTCACACACTATGGGGAGTTGACCTTAGTGTTTCTAGAAGTCCACATGGGAGTGCCATGTGTGACAGACCTGTTGACCACCTATTTCGACTAGGGGGTCAACTCCATGTGCCATGAAGCTATGTACCTGATGGTGCTGTTATCGCACAATTTGTACTTTGATAGAAGGAAAGGTTAAAGGAGAGCAAATTGGTGTAACTGGAGACTAATCCTGTCATTGTCACCTCAATAGGATGTCTCTTTCTATTTAGGGTGGTAGGCCCAGGGGAGACGTCCCCGGTGACCGGGGGGTTTGAGAAGGCAAGGTCAAAATGGCTAGATAAGGATCCCCTCTCACAAGTCACCACCGATCAGAAAGTTCTGGTTTTATAACCAATGAAATGATAATGTATCAAAGTGTACCTGCCCGGAACAAGGCAACGAGAAACTATATATATTTGCAAGTACACTTGCTGGTTAGCACTTTATAAAACCATAGGATTTCTCGATAAAAACAATTTGCTGAATATGATGAAGTAAACAGAAAATTATAACATTGGTCTTTATAGAGAAATACTTCACATTAAATGCCTTGAAATAGCTTCAAAATGACTAAGAATCATTAACAATTGAAATCATAATACTAGCATTTGATAGAAGCAAACAAGACAAGGTATAAATCAGCCTTTTCAATTGCTTTTATGAGCTTTTAATGCTGCATCTAATGGTTGTAGCTTATGTTGGTAACAACAACAATATTGTTAATAGGTTAGGCTATTTCAGGGTTAGGAATAGTTAGTAGGAAGCTCAAAGAATAGGTTTTGAAGGTTGTTTTGATCAATTACTCAAAAAGGACTTAGACTAGTGCTTTTAGGGCAAATGGAGTCAGAAATGCAGCAGCAAATGTTGAAGAAAAATGATAATAGAAGAGTTAAAGACAAGAGAGATTGATAGATTGGAGTGTTGGTAACCCAAGGCACCAATTATCAAACCCGAAGGGGAAACTAGCTACTAAGGTGTAGGTAACCCTAGGCCTTAGTAGATTTCCTCCCTCTCTAACTCAATGATGAAGCAAAATCGGCTCAGATGAAGCAATAGATACTAAGGTGTTGCAATGGCAAGGCCTTAGCTCATGCTTCAAGAAAAATGGCCTTTTGACAAGATCTAGTAGGTGAAAGCTTTTGAAGCTAGGACAATAACATGTGCTAGTCTTCCTAGGGTTTAATCAAGCAAT
>SNQJ01S0019672.1:136926-169890 GCA_010110895.2 Picea sitchensis
AATGAGTTCTTATTTATTTCCTATCGTTTTTTAGGCACCATATCAACTAGTGCATGGATACTAGATAGTGGAGCCACATGTCATATGACAGGAGCATGGGAGTTGTTCGAGAGCTTCACAGAGTCAGACTCAGATGTGCGTGCAGAACTTGGTATGGGGACTAAGCATGCAATGAAGGGATTTGGGACAGTGCCATTCCAGATGGAGTTAGGAGGCGTATTGAGAGTGATGAATGTGCTATGGGTGCCAGAACTTAGGAGGAGTGTGTTCTCAATCTCAGCGATTGAGAAGAAGGGTTTTGAAGTACTATTCTAGGATGGACATGCAATGATCAAGCCCAGAGGATCTAGCTCATACACAACAACTGTTCTCAAAGTTAGTGAGAGCAACTTGTATAGGCTAAAGGGCCAGCCTATGTGAGCAATGGCAAGTAGCAGAGTGGTAGAGAACAAGGAGTAGGTAGCTCCGAAGGTTGAACAACTCAGAGGGAGTCAACCTTCAGGTTAAGGTGGGAAGGAGTAGCCTTCCAAGTCTGTCAAGAAGGAGTCATGGTACAAGATGACCATGCAGGATACTCAGAAGCAGGAGGGTTCTAGGAGCATGACCAGAGGGAAGTTTTCGAAGAAGGTTCTGAGCGAAATGGCATGGATAACTTTCTATTCAGAGGGAGCAACCAATTAGGTGGATTGGAGAGCAACCATGGTAGCAGATCTGATAGTGAAGATAGAACCACCTCCAGGTGGTAGAAGTACCTTCCTCGCTAAGAGGGAGTGTTGATGTATTTAGCATCGATAGGTACTTCCACATAGGCTTAGTGTCTAGTGTGTGGAAGTCGTCCTTATTACCTCAAGATCCTTAGGAAATTCACTTTATGAGTTAATAATTAAAGTGAATGACCTTTTAGATTAATGCGAGTTTAATTAAGTTAAATTAAAATGTGAGTTTAATTAAGTTAACTTAAGCGAGTTGATTAAATCCTAGCCATTAGATCTAAAGTAAAGGGGAGATCTAATCTCAACCCTTGATCACTTTAGGAGATCTGGGGTTTTGGATTTAGGGTTAACTCAATGTTATAAAAGACAACCTAAGTGAGAGGATGAGACACACAAAGTGAGGAGATCTCATTGATTGAGTGAAGATAATTTCATTCAAGTGTGAGTGGGCAGGGTCAGAGGAAAGAGCAAAGGGGAAACAAGAGAGATATCAACCAGGTAAGCTAGGCTATTTGTTGCATTGTATTTTCCTCAAATGGGCCATTATTCCAAGATGGGAGCCCAAGATTTTAATCAATAAAATCAACTCAGATTTGGTTTTCCCTTCAGGGTTTTTCTAGGGGTGTTTTCCCAGAAATCTTTGTGTAATGTGCATGGTTTCAATTTTATGCTTCTGTTGATTAATTTCGTTAAAACCTAGCTATGCATTTATTTAATAAAGTGATTTTATTGGAACTAAGTGGTAGGTGCTAGGTTAAGAAAATTAACAAATTATTATGGCAACTAGAGGGTTTATAAATCATTTAGATCATGAGGGCTTCCATTTGTGCTTTGACTTGCAAGAGAGTGGCATTCTGATTCTTTTCTATTTTTTCTAACCTTGTTTCAAAGTGTCCCCATGTTGCAAGTTTTTCGTGTAGTAGCCGTGGGGCTACAATGTATCAGTACATTCTGCGTTTTGGGCATTGGTCATGTGAAGATACTCCTGTAGGTTCAATGAAGTCCAAAGAGCTGGTTGACAAGACCTATTGGAGCCATCATTCAAATTTAGGGTTTCTTGATGACTATCTCCTTTGTTACCATTACTTGGTTGCTCTGAAGGAAGTTCTCCATAGCATGGTGCACTAAGAAATTCCATCCACAGTAGATTGCCTCGATTTCTGTGTAAAAAAGTGAGCACAGTGTATGATGGAGAAGTAAAGGAAGCCTCCTCAAGGGGCACAATAGATCCAGTTGCCTTGGTTCTTGTGTTGTAGTATGTTGCCAATGGAGCTGTAGTTAATGAGGTTGCAGTAAAGGCACATTATTCTAGTGGCTGTAACACATCCATAAATGTGCATGCATGGACTATCCATAGTCTAATTTAGTATGCAGTGTCCTAGTCAGAGTTGTCTTTCTATAGGAAGGTACCTGTCTTTTCCAGATTTAGATTTATTTTTGGGAGCTATTTTCATCTTTAGTAGAGTGTTGTTCTAAATTTAGTAAAAGCTTCAGTTTAGGAGCTCTATTGTTGGATAGTCTGCTTAATCTGTCAAAGGTTTCCTAAAATAAGAAAGTGCATATCCCTAGGAAAGACTCACTTTCATGCTTGTCCTCTTCCTTGTTGGAACTCTGGTTGTGATTTGACCGATTTTGGTCATATATGGGTCCAAATTATATAATAGTTGGACTGCTCCCTTTACCTTAGGGATTGTCTAACTATTATATGATTTGGACCCATTTTGGCCGTATATTGACCTTTTTTAGTTGTGATTTGACCAATTTTGGTTATATATGGGTTCAAACTGTATAATAGTTAGATTGTTCCCTTTACCTTAGGATTTGTCTAATTATTATACGATTTGTACCCATCTTAGTAGTGTATTGATTTTTTTTGGTTGTGATTTGATCGATTTTGGTTGTATATGTGTCCAAATCATATAATAGTTAGACTGTTCCCTTTACCTTAGATTAGATTAGGACCTGCATGAGGCACTTAGTCCTAGGAGATCTAGAATTAGGGTTTTTTATTTCAAGAGAGTGTCCTCCATTTGTTAGTGATTTAGTTTTGTTTTGAGCAAGTGACTAGTGAGCTCTGCAATCTTTTTTCTTTTGATTTAATAGAGAGTGAGGTGATTGGTTCCTACAATTTTGTAGCTTGCCATTCATATTCCAGAGTTCTTTGTTTTCAGAGCTAGCGTTTCTTTTTTCACACTTTTGATTGGTTAAATAGTTTAGTCACCTAGTGTTAGATTAGGAGTCATGTCTGTTTACCTTGATCTGAACTTTTAACATGGTATCAGAACACGTCTTCTGAGTTTTACAAATCCCTATATTGAGTGGGTTGCTTCCTGTGACAATGTTGATGCCCTCATCAAACCCTTCGCCCTAGGAATCATATTTTACTATTCTTTGTAACTTAACCTTTTGATGTGATTGGTGCTCTTAGATGATATCAAGTTCTTTGCTTGGTTTGCCTAACTGACTCTCTTGAAGTGCATATGAATGCCAAGGGTGTATTGTTGAATGATCAACTGATGATATTTACTATGATCTTAATGTCTTCCCTTGAATGGATCTGACTTGGAATGTGTATTGATTTGAGACATCTCAGGTTACATGTGAATTGATAAGAGGCATTTTCCCATTTCATTTGGGTAAAACACGAAGCCCTAGGAACTCTTAGGCAATGCATGCATCAATGGGTCATCTTGGGTAGTCATTGGCTCCTAGTGAAGTCATTAACCTTTCATAGGCTTCTGTGCAACACTAAAGAGCATATTTGAATGAATAGAGATGGAGTACATTGCTAAGAACTAAATAACATCATCGGGAGTTGTCTAACAAGCAAAGCAACCTAGACGAAAGATCTTAAAACCGTTGTACATTGTCCAGGAAGCAATTGTGAGTTCTAATTCACATTCCTCATAGTTTTTTACGTCGAAATCAATTGGTCACACCCCTCATACTCCATGGTGGCCTTGGTTATTAGCTAGTTAATGAGATTTATTAAAAAACAATGTTAATTGGCAAGAATTTTTAAGTGATAAGTTAAGTATGTTTTCTCTTGTCGCAAGTGAATGAAAGTTAATTAAGCGCTTATTTTCCTCGTTAAATTAGTATGCTAGTCTTATTGTTATAATTTTCTTAGGGAAAAATTGAGCCGCTATGGTAGTATGTTATCTTTTGTCTCATAAGTATTTTGTTGTCCGAGCATTATCTTCTGTCATTTACTTATAAGGCTTTTAGGTGTAGAAAATCAAATGAAGAAGAGGATTCATGATTGGGGATGAAGGTGAATGGATGCAGGATCTAAGTGCCAAGGTAACTTAACTCAAGGGAAAAGAGGGAGAAGGCATCTATAATTGAAGCAAGTAGGGAAGGACACAAAGTGTGTTTCACAACACAAGAAAATGGCCATATGGAGCAAGCTCCATGCCCGAAGGGGGATAAGGTGAAGAGGATGATGAACATTGCTTCCATCCAAGTAGTGAATTTGAAAAAAATGCAATTTCCAGCCAAACTCAAATGCAAGGAATGCTCATAATGAAAGCGTCGAAAGTATGAGAGCAAGAACAAGAATGTGGACATAAAAGTCATACGAGTGTAAATCATTAGGTTGAGAATGTTTTGATGAAGCCTGACTTGTTTGAGCAATATTGTAATTTCCTAATTTCATTAAGCAATTATTCCCACAACAATAATAGTCAAAGTGAGAATAAGACAAAATTTGTAATAAGTTAAGAATTAGAGGCTCAAGAGTCATCTAGGGTAGTTGACGCATCGAGAAGATGGAAGACCAAGAGCCATGAACTAAACTTATAAATAGAGCCTTTTTATTCAAGTAGAAGGTTCTCTTTTTGGCATTGTAAGCTATCTTTTTATGTTAATAAAGCCATCTTTTTATGTTCAACTATCTTTTTTTGGCATCGTAATCTAGTGTGTTTACACTCTTGCAATGATGTGTTTGGTGTTGGGACTTTTCTCTCCTTTCCTAGTTCTATTGGTGCTTGTGGGCATGAGCAATCTAACTTGCAGACTATTCCAATTGTATGATGTTCTTTCTCACTTATCTTATGGTTGCTAACATCTTGATATGAAAAAGAGTGTTTTTAGTGACTTGGGACTATTCTCAATTGCTCAAGATCTCTGATTATACTTCTACTTTAGTTGGGAGATTATTCTATCTAATTGCTAATCACGTTTCATTTCATCTTGGTTTTTAACCGATATTGTGACATGGAAGTGTTCTTAGCAATTGGATTGTTTCACTTTCAAAGGAAGTTGGGAGTTCAATTTGAGTTCATTTCTAATAATAGTGGGACTATTCTCTCTATAATCAGTTGCATTTCTAGATCTTGTTCTTTTTCTCCTTTAATTATGATTTAGTTAGTTTCATATGGCATTTGTTGGATTTCATTCACTTCATTCACCCCATCTTCATTTACATTCCTACTTTTTTTCTTTGTCAATTTAGACTAGATTAAATAAAGAGCATATTAGAACATGTTTCCTTGCATATGGTAGTCAGGACATAATCGAAAGGTTTTCCATTTCAATGGAGAAAGGTTTAATTGGGCCCTTTCATTGGGTAACCCTATGTGGTTGAAGAGGGTCATTTGCTCACATCAATAGAGAGGGAGCCGTTGGAGGATCTTAGTGGGTGTGATGCTCTAGCTTCAATGATTGGAGTTGATTTGTGCTCGAGATAGGAAACCAAACTTGTGATAGGTTGTTGGGTGTGATTCCTTGGTTGCTCCAAGGATTAGAGTGTTGTTTATGCTTGTGATAGGTTGTTGATTTGTTTGTGTTGTTTATGACCTAGTTGCAGATATGACTAGTCTCGCTCTCGGAGAGTGTGACCATTTAGAGGGTGCTTCCAAATTTACATCTTGGAAGTGCAGATTATAGATCCTCATCTTTGGAGTTTTGTGGAAGCTAAGGTTATAACTACTATAGATTCTACACTGTTGGCTAAGCATAATAAAAAATAAGTTAAGGTTACAAATATCATCCTTGATTTGTGAAGGGCCACACAATCTCTCACATCGACGAGAAGTCAACTAAGGAGATACATGATGTCTTAGTCACTTTGTACCACAGTGTAAACATCTCTTGCAAAACAAGCTTACTCATACTTGCATGAGTGACACGAACACAATGGCTAGCTATATGATGAAGATCACTAAGTTGAGAGATTAGCTTGCTATTATTGGAGAAGAGATCAAGAGTGAGGAGTTGGCACCCATAACACCAAATGAGTTCTCTTCATCTTGGCATCTTGGTAGACATTTGTTCGGGGTGTTGATGCTCATGAGAAGCTTCCTAACTTTTAGAAGCTTTGGGACGATTTCATCAAGATGAAACAAGGCTAGAGACAGTGTCAACTAGAGTGGAAGAGATCCATAACCTATCCCTCATCGAGAAGATGAGGTGAGGAGGAAAGAAAGAAGGATTGGGAGGGGTCAAAAGGGCAAGGATGAAGAATCAAATTCTTTGAGCTAGGGGGAGAAAGACTTTAGTCCCATGAAGTGTTTCAAGTGCCACAAGATGGGCCACTACGCATCTCAATGTCTTGAGAGGAAGAGAGAGAAGCGACAATAGCAGGAGTTTGTAGGGAGTGAATAAACTTTAGTGGGAGCGGATGAGTTAGCATCCAAACTTGAGATAACTTTCTCATTGGTATTGAGCCTTTCCACTAAGATAGTGTTTAGTGTAGGGTGGTATGTGGACAATATAGCATCCAGACAAATGACCTTCAACAAGAAGGTGTTCAATGGACTTCAAGAACAAGAGGATGGCGTACATGTGGAGTTGTTGGGAAATGATGCCTGTTATCGCACAATTTGTACTTTGATCAAAGGAAAGGGTAATAGAGATCAAATTGGTGTAACTTGAGGTTATCCTATCACTGTCACCTCAATAGGATGTCTCTTTCTATTTAGGGGTGAAGGCCTAGGGGAGACGTCCCCGGTGACCTGGGGGTTTGAGAAGTCAAGGTTAAGGTATCTATTAAAAGGTCCCCTCTCACAAGTAACCATTGATCATAAAGTCCCATGGTTTTAACCAATGAAGTGATGAAATATCAAGATTGTACCTGCCCGGAACAAAGCAACAAGAAACTATATCTTTTGCAAGTACACCTTGCCGTTAGTACTTCATAAAACCTCAGACTTTATCAATAAAAGCAATGGCTGATATAAATGTGAAGTAAACAGAAATTTATAGCAGCAATATTTATAAGACAATGACTTCACAATAAGTGCCTTAGATAGCTTCAAAATGACCAAGAATAATCAATCATTAACATCAGAATACTAGCATTTGTCTGAAGCAAGTAAGGCAATGCATTAATCAACCTTTTCAATTTCTTTTAGATGCTTTTGTTGCTGCAAAAAGTGGCAGTAACTTACTTTAGTAACAACAACAATAAAGTTAGTAGGTTAGGCTATTTAGAAGTGGTTAGTAGAAAGCTTAAGGTGTAGGTTTTGATGGTTGTTTTGGTCAATCACTCAATAGGAAGTCTTAGATTAGTGCTTTTAGGGAAAATGGAGTCTATTAGGTGGCAACAAATGTTGAAGGAAAATGATGATAGTAGGAGAGCCAAAGACAAGAGAGATTAATAGTTGAAGTGTTGGTAACCCAGGGCTTCAACTACCAAACCCTAGGGGGAAAATAACTACTAAGGTGTAGGTAACCCTAGGCCTTAGTAGTTTTCCTCCTTTGGTTCAAAGATGAAGCAAATGACGGCCAGGATGAAGCAAGAATGCTAGGGTGTTGCAATGGCAAGGCCTCTAGCAAAAGCTTCAAGGAAAATCGAGTTCTTGGCAAAATCTAGTAGGTAAAAGCTCTTAAAGCAAGGACAATAACATGTGCTTGGCTTCCTAGGGTTTTAGACCAGCAATTTCATAATATCAATGTAAATGCAAGATAAACATAACCATAACCATTCAATTAAGAAGAATTGCAAAAATCTTACTTACATACATCAAGAATCATCAAGCAAAACCCTAGTTGAACACTTCCACCAAGAAAATTGCCAAAATACTCCAAAATTAGCCTCCTTAAACAAGTGTGCCTAAAATTTCAGCCAATAAACCCTAAGTAGGGCGCAAATTTCAGACCTCACTAAGTGTGAGTGAAAGATGATGAAAAATACAAGGGTAAAAACCCTTATTTATACAATATTAATGATTAGAATTAGGTCAAAAAGGTTGACATGGCCAATTACATGTAATATCCAGTTTTTACATTAAATGACATAATAAAACCCTAAATCAAGCTGAAAAGGTGACGTCATGCCCTTTTAGGGTGACGTTAGGCCTTTTTAGGGCGATGTTAGGCCTTTTTAGGGCAACATTGGCCTCCAGGAGAAAAACGTTAGGCCTTTTTAGGGCAACATTGGCCTCCAGGAGAAAAACGTTAGGCCTCCTTGGGCCTCTAGATCAAACCACACGTGCCACTTGGCACCCAACTGCCTCCAAAGTGTCCAAACGCTGGGTGATGTCATGGGTCACATGGGTGACATCATGGGCTTTCCAAGGCCTACATCATGGTGAGAAGGGCAAGACCCCCCTGGGTCCAGGCCTGCTAGGCTGTCTTTGGTGGAACGTCCTCTCTCTCCGGTGCAAAACTCTGACCTGTCTTTGCCCCTAGCTGGGGTCTCATCATCCATCTGGTGGGCTTTTAGCCCTACGGAGGTCCGAACTAATCATCTCCCCATGTGTACTTGTCCGTCGAGTGTGGCCCTGCAACAACAAAAAGTATGCCCTCCATGGGCTCATAAGTCACAAGGATCATAGCAATGTCAATCACATCTAATAATCAAGTTATTTAAACATGTGCATGAAACCCCCTTTCCCAGACAAGTGCTCAAAGACGTTATGCTATTCTACAAGCCAAGTTTGGAGGGGACGCTAGGATGTCCTATTGGGCTAGTGCTCATTGGATGTGGGATGTTTCCGGGTGAAGATAAATCTAGGCCATGTAAGTGGGTGAGGTGGTAAGGGATGTCTAAGCAAATGGGTGCAGTGATGACAGGGGAATGTATGGCTTACCTGTGGGTGCCTCTGAAGAGGGTGAGCTGCACCTTGTCGTGGATGCAAATGTTTCCAAGCCCATTCATGCCTTTTATCTTTTTTATCTTATTGCTTTTTCTTTCAAGAGACTAGTTAGGGGACACTACCTTGGCGTGGTAACTAGTGGTGACAATGTTACCCACAAGCATTTCATGGAAATGAGAAGGCTGGCTCGTGATGAGACCCCCTTTCTCTTGTCTATGCCACCAAGAGTCACTACCCTGGCGTGGTGACCAGCTTAATGGTAGTGTCATACCGCTACATGCCCATGGACCAATTGGCTGGCTCGTGATGAGACCCCCTATCCTCCAACTAGGTCTTGATTTTATTATTTTTTACGAGTCCCTCTGTTTCTTGCTGAGAAGCTTTTTATTGATTTCTCGGGGATCCCTGGGCGAAGCATCTGAAGGTTTCATTCTTTTGGCTTTTATCTTTTGCGAGCTACTTTTACCCTCTGGGCCTTTAGCCCCTTCTTCCCACAAGGTACAACCCTTTGCTAGCTTGGCAAACCCAATGCTCGGACCAATGTATGGGTTAGATGAGAGGGAAAAAGATGGAAAGTGGTAAGTATGGTGGGAACGGACGATGACCTTTCATGAACCCCCCCCCCTCAAGTGGCAACTCAAACCCTATGGGAACCAACTTACTAGGATATCCTGTCATTCCCCCCAGGTGTGGTCAAGTGGAAAGGCATAAGGTCCAAGCACACGTTAGAAGTAAAAACAATTAAATGCACATATTCAAATGTTTTGAGAATCAGAGTGACACATACCATGATAGCCGAACTCATTACCTCATGGAGCAAGACCCACTGTTGCTGAAGGGCTAGATCGATGGGATGGATGTTGCTGTTGTTGACAAGGTGGAGGTGCTAAAGAAGAAGAAGGATGGGCCCTCCAGGGCCAAGATCAAGTTGATCTGGCTCTCGGTACTCCATGTCTAGGACCTATGGGCCTCGAGACATAATCTCCTTAGTTATCCCTAGGCTAGGGGATAACAATGCCACTTGTCTAATTACCGAATGAGACTTCGACTCTTTCTGCATTTCCTTCAGGTGATTTTCTTGAGCTAGATGATAGCTTGTATGTTCTTGGTTTAACAAAGAGTCTTCTTTTAGTTTCTTGTATGACAAACTAGAGTGTATCGCTGAGTTTGATGGTCAACAAGTGATCATTAGAAAACACAACCCTAAACCTGATTAATTTTTGGCTAGAGGAGTTCAAGATTGTGGCATTACAGTCTGCTTGTTGATCATTTAGAGCAAGAATGGCAAGATGCCATGATGGAGGAGTGTCATTCCAACTTTGTGGAGATAGTTTCAGAGCATGATGTAGAATCATTGATTGATTCCATGAATGCAATTGATGGAAGTATTGAAGAATACCAATACATGTTTGTTGTCAAAGCATTCTCTCAGAAAGAGGGAATTGATCTTCATGAGACTAGTTGTTAGAGGATTATCTTAAAAAGAGGGAATTGATCTTGTTGAGGTTTCTTGCTTTAGTTACCAAAGGTGTTGTGGTTCATGGGCGAGATGCCCATGAATTTAGTTTGAAAATGGTTCTGGATGGGCTAATGCATGCACCACAAGTTTGGTAATTCAAGATTGAAGAGTTTTTAGTGCAAATTTTAATTCTTTATTTGATAGATCTTATCTATCCACTTATCTTGGCCCTATATGCAAATGAGTTGATCATTGCAATAATTCCTCGACAACTCATGGTGGTGTCAAAAGATTTTGACTAGTGATGTTGACATGAAGCACATAAGAGGTTGGCAGATTGTTGATGTAGTTTTCCTTAAACAATGGATTTACACCTTTGAAGAGCTTGGAGATATTTTAGAGTGCATAACAGAGCAATGATATAGGGTTATATTTCATTAGATTCATAGATGGTTAACATGATGATGAAGCTCCTAGCAAAGGGTAGGTTCTAGATGCTGTGATGGTATCTAGTTTTGGTGGAGAACACCTTCCTCACAAAGAGGGACTATTAGTGTTAAATGGTTGCTTCGAAGGAAGTTCTCCACAACATGGTGCACTCAAAATTCCATCTGCAACCGATCTACCTCGGGTTCTACGCATAAATAGTGGGGGCAGTGTATGATGGCGCACTAGAAGAAGGCTCTTGGAGGTGCACAACATATCCAATTGTCTTGATTACTGTGTAGTAGTATGTTGATGGTGGAGGGGTGGTTAAGGAGGGTGCAGTAAAGGCCCATTGTTTTAGTTGTAGCTCATGCATGCTATATGTATGCATGAGCTATACTTAGTCTAACTTAGTACGCATCGCCTTTAGTTATAATTGTCTTTCTAGTTTAGGAAAGCACCTCTCTTTTCCAAATTTAGAATATGTGCTTTAGGACTTGTTTTATCTTTAGTAGAGTGTTGTTCTATATTTATTAAAATCTTTAGTGTAGTAGGAGTTCTATTGTCAGATAGTGAGCTACACATGTGGAAGGTTTCTTAAAGTATGTAAGTGTGGATCCCTAGAAAAGACTCACTTGCATGTGTGTCCTCTTCTTTATTGGCGCTTCATCTTAGATTAGATTATGGCTTGATTTTATCGTTGTAGTAAGTTATGAACAACTCATGGTGTGGTGCAAGAAGCTTTTGACTAGTGATGTTGACATAAAGGATGTAGGAGTTTGGCAAGTTGTTGATGCAGTTTTTCCTTATACAAGGAATTTACACCTTGAAGATTTTAAAGAGATTTTAGAGTGCAAAAGGGAGTAGTGATCTAGGGTTATATTTCTTCTGATTTAGAGATGCTCGACATGATGATGAAGCTCTTGGAAAAGGGAGTTTTGAGATGCTATGATAGTATGTTGTTTTGGTGGAAAACACCTTCCTTTCAAAGAGGAAGTGTTAGTGTTACATGGTTTTTTGAAGGAAGTTCACTGCAACATGGTGCACTCAAAATTCCATTTGCAACAAATCTACCTTGGGTTTTGTGCATAATAATGAGGGTAGTGTATGATGGTGCAACAAAAGAAGCCTTTGGAGACACAAAACATATCCAATTGCCTTGGTTTCTGTGCAACAATATGTTGATGGTGGAGGTGTAGTTAATTTGGGTGCAATAAAGGCCTATTGTTTTAGTTGTTGTAGCTCATACATACTGCATCATGTAGGAGCTATACTTAGTCTGATTTAGTCGGCATCACCTTAGTTATAGTTGTCTATCTAGTTTAGGAAAGCACCTTTCTTTTCCAAATCACCTTAGTTATAGTTGTCTTTCCAGTTTAGGATAGCACCTTTCTTTTCCAAATCACTTTAGTTATAATTGTCTTTCCAGTTTAGGAAAGCACCTTTCTTTTCCAAATTTAGAATATATTTTTTAGGAGTTGATTTATCTTTAGTAGAGTGTTATTGTAAATTTAATAAAAGATTTAGTGTAGGAGTAGTTCTATTGTTGGATAGTTTGCTATATATGTGGAAGATTTCCTAAAATAAGAAAGTGCAGATCCTTAGGAAAGACTCGCTTGCATGCATGTCCTCTTCCTTATGGGTGCTTCACCTTAGATTAGATTACGACCTACATGAGTCACATCGTCCTAGGAGATCTAGAATTAGGGTTTGCTATTTCTAGTGTGTGTCCAAATTCACTGTACAACCCCTCTTCTTACTCTATAATAAATAGAGGGTGCTTCACTTGTTAGTAATTTAGTTTTGTTTTGGGCTAGTGATTAGTGAGCTATGTAATCATTTCTTCTTTTGAGTTAATAAAGAGTGATGTCATTGGTTATTGCAATTTTGTAGCTTGTCCATATTTTCAGAGTTCTGTTTTTTCAGATCTGTTAGCACACTTTTCCACCCTCCAATCAGATATGATATATGAGTAAAATCAGCGATGGAAAAGTGGCTAATTCAAGGAGAGAGAGCCCTAAATTGTCACGAGCAATCCTCCTCTCCGTTTGGGCTGGTGCGTGCCAACCTCGGGAGTGAGTCCTTATGTATCAGGCTACTGATTTGAACCTGATTTTCTACACAAAAGCACACAATAACTGCAGCGAAAATGGCTTGGACAACATGTAAACACACCACCAAAGCGTTAGGAAAAGATAGTTTAAAGTCACCTGGAGGGATCCTGCAGTGTTAGCGTGAGAGAGATTAAATAAATAAAGAAAGAAACCACTTAAAATATAGATGAATATTGTTGAAATATTGTAACTGCGAAGAATATTCTATTTATAATTGAGTCATTTTCTTATAGATCAAATCCCCTTTTGTGGATTGATCATGTCGGGCTTTGTATAAGACCAAATCCCCTTTTGTGGATTGGTCAAACTATGGTTATATGGTGTTGTTTGTAAAGTTGCCCCCTAGGGCTAATTAAAGTGGTATTAACCACTAGTTGGAGAAGTCGACCCTCCTTGATGAAAGGACATAACCCTAGCGCCTCCCAGCCAGTATAAATAAGTGAGGAGGGCGCCTCATTCACTCACTCACTCAAGTCACTCATTTAGTGCACAAGTATTGAAGGAAGCTGCAGTTAGAAGGAGGAGGAGAGAGAGGCACATGCTTAGTGTTGGATTATCTTTGGTGTTTTTGGTCTTTCTCTTGGCATTGTATTGGCAATCTATATTAAGGATGTTTTTGCTGGGTTTTCTCCCCCATGAGGGTTTCCTAGGATAAAATGTTGTGTACCTTGTGGTTGTGTTTCTCTCAGTGATCCTGCTGATGCTATTATTGTCTAGTAAACTGAAAAGAACTTAATAGTAGCTCTAAATTTAACATGGTATCAGAGCTAAACTGAGTAGAGCATCTTTCACTGGGTAACCAAAAACGTCACTGTTGCTGTACAAGAAAATTAGGGATTTTTGTTGGAAGGGAATTTTTGCCTAAAAACCATTTAGGGAAGTGCGCCCTAGCCTACCGAACTCATTGGCAGCTTAAGCGCACCTTTTCAGTAGCCATAGCATCTAGAAAGTGAAACCCTAGTTTTTACTGGTACCAGAAAACCAGGAAACCAGAACCAATACCAATCCGGTTTTTTCGCAGATCAAGTTTTAAGGGGTAAAACTTGGAATTTCTGAAAACAGGCAGCTCCAACCTACTCACCTCAGCCCACCGCATCTAGTCCCTGGATCAGAATTTAAAAATTTGAAGTTTGAGAAATTAGGGTTTCCTCATAAAACCCTAAGTTGCAGTTGCAGTTGAAGTACCAATTGCAGTTGCAGTATCAATATCATTTGCAGTTGCAGTTGAAGTACTAATTGCAGTTGCAGTATCAATATTAGTTGCAGTGCTAGTTCCTTCATACCAGTTGCAGTACTAGCACCAACCACAGTACCAGTTGCAGTGAAAGCTTTAAGACTGATTTTTATTGTCCTAGTGCACCTTACCTTAGCAAATCTCCAACTAAGTTTGTAGCACCCTTGAAGTTTTTAAACGTTTGGTATCTATTACCACTGCTACTAGATGGTGCCATTACCTGCAAATACTATAAGAGGTATATACTTACATATGTTTAAACTGTTAAGCTTTAAAGGGTATTTATAGGAGAAGGGATCTTTTGCCATAGATCCAGAAGGATCTCAGATCTAGCACATTCAGAGGAATAATGCACCCCGGGTTTGATTATTGTGATATGCATCTATTTGGTATGGTATTATGAACATCTAGATTGTATGATGAAGTTATGACCTTCATACTAACCATTGGTCAAAATTAAAGTCAAGGTATTAGATTGATTAAAGCTAAGATTATAGAGTTTATTCTCTAACTTAGACTTCTGTCAAGAAAACATATTTTCTCAGGACATGTTTCCATCTTGAGTAAAGGAGACTAGGAAGAAAAGCAATAACACTCATTCTTGAGGACAAAGACTTCAGGTTCCAAGTTTGATTGATTAAGTTGATAAGATTCAAACTTGCACATGACAAGTTTGATAGCTACCTCATAGTTGAGATAGCATACTTGGTAGCATGTGAGCATATTGAGATAAATGCTTATTGTAATCATTTACCAGATATAACTAACATCTCCTCCAGGAGAAACTTCTTGTTTTGTCTCCAAGTTACCATGGAGGAATGAGTGATCACAACACTAGAAGAGTGTTGCTCTTAGTATTGTATTTCTTACCTTTAACCCTTGTTGCAGGCAGGTCACAAGTGATGACTCTAAAGGAGCCACTGTGACAATTGTTCTTGCTATTGCTTTATTATTATTATAAAGAGTATTATTATTGTCTATTGTTTCTCCCTTGTTGTTCTTGTTCCGGGCAGGTCACATGTGCCCTAAGGAAACTATAGTGAAGGTTGCAAGAGGCAACATATTAAATGAGACATGAAGTAGACTATCCAAGTTGTGTACATGACAGTATACATCCATGTACCAAAGAAGATGAAGAAGAAGCTACTTTTGAGAAATAGAGTATCTCATATGAAGATTGATCGTAATGAGCAGAAGGCTCCAAAGATGACTGAACATTAGACTTGGTCAATGAAGCCACCTTGACAGGAAGCATAATTCGTTTGAAGTTTGACTCAGTTTTTCATATTAAGACTTGGTATTCAACACCAAGTATATCCTGCAGAGACTATGAAGTTGTTGTAGACTCAGAAGAAATCAAGACTCAGAGTAAGCCTGATCTTAGATAAGATCGGATGGAGAGACATCTTCCAGGAATGGGAGACAGATGACATGAGTTGAGAAGACCAGTTTCAGAAACCCCTGGGAGACATGAAATCTCCGGGGAAGATTCCCTTGTTTCAGTAACAGAGGAGGAAGCCAGTCATAAGGACTGGGATATGGATTTTTTCCTTGAGACCAGAAGGGAAGTAAGTGATGACCTCCAAGATTGATCTTATAGATCAAACATGTTGCAAATAACAGTATAAAGATGTACAAAGACTGATTTGTGTCCAGAGGATTCTCCCAGTAAGAGGGAGAAGACTATGACGAGACACTTGCTCCACTAATTGAAGAAATAGTTCCAGTATTCATGAAGAAAATCAGAACAACCATGATTCTTATATAGTATGATATTCAGGGGGAGCAGTCCCTGTATTTAAGATTGAGTTACCTCCATGAAAGAAGATAAGCTACCTTCAATATCATTTATTGAGCCACTCTCAGATGAAGATGTTGCCATGATAGAATAAAGGAGCTACTCTCAGAGTTCAACAACTACAGTGAGAATAAAGCAAGTCATTCTCAGCTTCAGAAATAACAGCTGCAGGTGCAGAGTCCGGGTTCCAGAAGGAACAAGTGCAGAGAGAGTAGAGGGCATACTCTCAGGTAGTGAGACATATAGGGCTTTGCAAAAAACACAGAGCTAGCATATGATTGTACAGATTAAGTTGCAACTGAGCAAGTGTACCAGGATGGTACAATGTGATGTGAAAATTTGGTTTGAAGTTGAAGATAGAAAGACTCATGTGTGCAGGTTGAGGAAAGCTTTGTATGGGTTAAAGCAAGCTCCTAGAGCTTGGTATGGAAGAATTGACAGTTCCCTAACGAGCTTGGACTTTACCAAGAGTAAAGCTGATTCTAACCTTTACCTCAAGGTTATGAATGATGAGCCAGTTATATTACTGATGTATGTAGATGGCTTATTCTTAACTGGAGAAGAAAATCTCATCACAGATTGTAAGAAGAAGCTCGCTGCAGAGTTTGAGAAGAAAGACCTAGGCCGGATGCATTATTTCTTAGGTCTTGAAGTTTGGCAGAGCCCAAAGAAGATCTTCTTTAACCAAGGGAAGTATGCAGTTGAAATACTGAAGAAGTTTGACATGTTGGAATGTAAAGCCATGAACACACCCATGGTAACAAAGTTGAAGCTCCTGGTGGATACTTCGTCAGAATTGGTTGATGCTACTATGTACAAATAGATTATTGGTTCGTTGATGGATTTGATGAACACCAGGCCAAATATATGTTTTGCTGTGAACACCTTGAGTCAGTATCTGGTAGAGCCCAGATGTGTTCACCTTGTAGTTGCAAAACATGTGATGAGATACCTTAAGGGTACGTTGGAATATGGTTTCAGTTATACTGGAGATCATAACTTCATACTGTTTGGATATATTCAGATTGGGTTGGAAGTGTTTCTGATAGAAAGAACACTTCAGGATGTTGTTTCAGTCTGAGGTCAGCCATGACTTCATGGAAGAGCAGAAAGCAATCCAGTATTGCTCTCAACATAGCGGAAGCAGAATACATTGCAACATGTTCCGCCAGTTGTGAAGCCATATGGCTTCGGAAGTTGTTGACATATCTATTCGATCTGGAGATGGAAGCCACCGTGATTCTATATGATGACCAGAGTTGCATAAAGATGATGGAGAACCCAGTGTTCCATGATAAGTCGAATCACGTAGAAATCCGATATCACTACATTCGTGATATGGTGCAGAGAGGAGCTGTAAAGCTCCAATATGTTGGCACATATGAGTAGGTTGCATATGTGTTGACCAAGCCTCTATCTCGTGTAAAGTTTGAATACTTTTGAGACAAGCTTGGTATAGTCCGAAAGGACCTCCCTTGAAAGGGGGAGTGATGCTGATGATACTATGGTATCCTGACCAACAACGGGTAGATCAGTTAGGATTTTATATCCTAGGGCACTGATCATCCCTGGACAGATCCCAAAGGTCCAGTAAGGATGGTCTGTCAAAGTACGTGTGCATGTATATGCCAGCTGTGGTCAGTAGTGGTAGCTCCGTTAGGATTTTATATCCTAGGGAATCTTTTGATTATCGGGCAGATCCTGAAGGTCTGGTAAGGAGAGTCTGTCAGAGTACCACGTGGTAGCTTCGTTAGGATTTTATATCCTAAGGAATCTTATGATTCCTGGGCAGATCCCGAAGGTCTGGCAAGGACGGTTTGTCAGAGTACCACAAAATGTTGTTGTTGCACCTGCCTCATTCTGTTGCCATATTGATGATGTTGTTATCTCAACCTCTTGCTGATGTTTCAACTTCATGCTGCAGATGATGATGATTATGCTACTTCATATTCATGCTGAAGATGATGATGATGTTGCTACTTCAACTTCAAGCTGAAGATGATGATGATGTTGCTACTTCAACTTCATGCTGAAGATGTTGATGATGATGTATCAATCTTGTACTGATTGATGATGTTGTATTAGTGTTATACTAATTGATGTTGATGCAAATAATGATGATGATGCTACTCCAGCTCCATGTTGTGAAAGATGATGTTGTTGATGATGAGAAAAACTTCCTATGATTTATAGATGTGCCAGTCAATGATCCAGATGCTGATGATGATGTTGCTCTCTCCTTCTCCTGATGATGTTGTGTTGGGTTATGTCAGTAAAATACCCTTCTTGTTAAGGGGGAGTGTTGAAATATTGTAAATGCGAAGAATATTCTATTTATAATTGAGTTATTTTCTTATAGATCAAATCCCCTTTTGTGGATTGATCATGTCGGGCTTTGTATAAGACCAAATCCCCTTTTGTGGATTGGTCAAACCATGGTTATATGGTGTTGTTTGTAAAGTCGTCCCCTTGGGCTAATTAAAGTGGTATTAACCACTAGTTGGAGAAGTCAACCTTGCTTGATGAAAGGACATAACCCTAGCGCCTCCCAACCATTATAAATAAGTTAGGAGGGCGCCTCATTCACTCACTCACTCAAGTCACTCATCTAGTGCGCAAGTATTGAAGGAAGCTGCAGTTAGAAGGAGGAGAGAGAGGCACATGCTTAGTGTTGGATTATCTTTGGTGTTTTTGGTCTTTCTCTTGGCATTGTATTGACAATCTATATTAAGGAAGTTTTTGCTGGGTTTTCTCCCCCATGAGGGTTTCCCAGGATAAAATGTTGTGTACCTTGTGATCGTGTTTCTCTCAGTGATCCTGCTTATGCTATTATTGTCTAGTAAATTGAAAAGAACTTAATAGCAACTTTAAATTTAACAAATATCTCAATAAATGGTAATGAACTACTAATCAATTTGCAAGAGTAAGAACATAATACCGACAAGAAGGAAAGTTTGACAAAAGCACAACAGTTCTTTATTAAAGGCTTGCGAAAGGGTTGATTGCGCCATAATAAACAAGTCCAAAATTGATACAATGATTATCCTTGCTCAAAGAGAGTAGCTAGACTAAAAGAGAATGAGAAAAGAGAGAGAATATGTGTATGTTGTTGTTGCAAAAACTCGACCAATAATCCATGTAGAGACCTCCATTATATAGTAGTAGGGGCTCACTTTACTGAGTCAATGAATGAGGGCACATAGGAGGGAGTAAAGAGGAGTGTATGCACATGCGTGAGGTAAGGAGTGAAATAGTAAACAATGCACATGGGAGGAGAATCTCATGAGTCAATGCGCATGTGTGAGGAAGAAAAGGGAAGAAAACGTGGTAAAAGAGGGAAAAAGGGAGACCACGCCATAATTTTTAGCAGAGAAGGCGCATGGGGGAATGTGTTAGGGTCCTATAATCATAGGTGATTTGATTCTTTAGCTATCTATTTGGCATTGCTCTCGTGATGAAGACACCTGACTTGCTGGGCTCAATTGATTTCGCTTCCCCCTCCATCCATTTCGCCTGATCCTTCATCACCGTGCTGCACCCTTCATTCCCTCACCCTTTGTTTCTTCACCCCTTTGCCAATTTTGTCCCTGCATGAATAAACAAGCTCAGGCTAAAAAAAAATAGGTTAATAATGAATGGTTAGTGGCATTGTTAATATTAATTAGCATAGTAGAGTTAATTTAATTAGGTTAGTAGTAATATTAAGTGTAGTTAGATTAGTAAAACTAGGTTAGGGTTGTTAATAATAAATTAATTAACACCTATGTTTGTAACTAATTAACAATAATTAATTAAATAATTAAACTAAAAAACAAAACCTAAAAAATAAAACAATTTAAAAATTAAAACAATTTAAAAATTAAAACAAATAAAAATACATATAAAATAAAATATAAAACAAAATATAATATAAAACATACTAAAAAATACATAAAACATATAAAACAAAACAATTAAACCTTCCCCAGATTTTACACAGACATCTCTGATTGGGAGAATCAAAGACTTCCTTGGACCCTATTTTTTCAGAATTGCGGGAGGCGAATAATCAAATTGATCGGGCAAAGCACAGTCAACAGCAAAAGACCAACAACAAAACAGAAGTGAAGACAGATCGTCAACAACCTCCAGCTAATCAAGCACCAGAAATCTGAGCAGATCTACATAATCCCTGTATTTTTGTAATCTGAAATCTAATTAGTTTAGATTTTCATAAATTTGATCCTGCTCATTAATGACAGAGTTCATTGTAAATAATTTATAAATACTTTTGATTTCGAAGTATTAGGGGTTGGTAAATTGAGACCTGTTCGTAGGATAGGATCCAGATTGTAAAGCAGTGCACATAGACCATTTGATTCAGATATCCAGTAATGCAGTGTGACCATTTCAGTTTTCTCGTGACAAATTTCATTGGTGAAGTGTTTCTGTCTCTGTAAATTTGTTCTTTTTGTTATCACCATTACTTCTTATATTCTGAATTGTCCTGGGAAGATTCAGAGCATACTTTGTTTTAATCTACACTCTGTCTCTGGCTTGGAACGATTTATGTGTTTTCCACTGAAAGTTGAATTCAAAATTCTTGATTGCTTTTCTTTTGATTAGACTCCTAGACTTATTTCATCTCCTCCATGCATTAAATCTTGAGGATCCAGTGAATTTATCTACCCTGCCCTGCAATGTTAGCCTGTCAGACCTGGTTTTTGATCAATTCGAAACTGTGACTCCATTTGCCTAATGGCTCTTTTTCCCCTGTTCCAACCAAACAATTCAAAACACATAAACAACCCTGTACTTTCACAACTAGCCTAACAATCTAATCTAAACAAAGCTAAATCATATAGAGAGATCCCTCTTTGAGTCTTGGAGGGCTAGATCCTTCACTCCAAAGCGGTTTGTGGTTACCTCTGTCAATTTCTTCCTTAGCCTGAGAAATTACGGAGTGCTTGTAGGGGATTGAGTTGTTTTACATGTCCTCCCCTGGTGATGCAAAGGGGGAGCTTAATCTTGCAATTGTTGCAATTCCATGAGTTGCTTTGGCTTGGATGACTTTTGTGTGAGAGGGAAAGAGAGAATAGAAGGGATGTTGACGAGGTTGGGGGGTAAATGTGGAGATATGAGTTGAGGGAATCCGAAAGAGACGAGAGGGAGCGAGATGTATTGCTATAAAATAACTCATTAGGGTGGTTGTATAAATGCCCAAGCAGTCATTTGGATGATTCAGAGAGGGTCAATGTTGTAAACACAAGCGGATATTTTTTTGGTGATGCCATCACTACATGTGATAAAGCAACGGGAAGGATATTCAAGTTAGGGTCAATTAATGGGGGATGAGGGTTTTAAAGGCATGAAATGACACTTGCAAAAGGAAAATATGCTTTTGCGCCATTTGTCTTTTACTTGAGTTCAATCAATGATGATGAGGATCTCATGTGGCATGCCAACTTTGATGACTTTGTTGGCCAATGCACCAACCACTTAATTTAGTTACCTCTTTTAGTAAATTGTTGCAATGGGGTTACTGAAGGTATTCATTTACTTCTTCTTGGCGTCAACAAAATAGTTCCTTGATTCTCCCTTTCTAGATGTCACCTAGTGAATCCTTCCAATGATGCCTTGTTTGGGTATTCATCATGTCCCTTTCCCACTGACCTCAGATCTTAAAGACATTGGAACCAATTTTAACTACAATTCAGTTTTTTCTATAGTATAGTAATGAAACAATGGGCCAGAACATAAAAACCATTGCATTATCTTTACCCACAGTTCGGGTCAAGCACATTCATTCAAGCCGATTGCTTGATAGGAGATCGGGCTATTAGTGTACAATTAGGCTCTTGTGCCTTCCTAAATTCTATGTTTTATACAATAAACATTTCCAAGATGTATCCAAAATCATGAAACAATGTTTTTGGAAGTGGATACAACAAACTTGAATTTTGCTCTGTTCTTGTAAAAATCTTTTTTCATGAAACGTTTCCGCTGCTAGAAATCACGTTTCTGGGTGGAAAAGTGTTTTTTTTGACGTGAAAATAGAGAAATAAAAAGTTAAAAAAATACAAAGGCTGAAACCCTAACCCTAGAAGCAAGCCTCAATACTCATAAATAAAGTTTATTGGGCCTCCCTTAAACCAAGGTTGTTGGGAGCGGAAGCGGAAGCGGGAAGTGAAATTTTCAAAAATATCCGGGAGCGAGAACATTTTTTATATAATACATACAAAATATATATTTTGATGCATATATATATATATATATAAACATGCAGAATGTCGAATCAATTGGAAAAAACATGAAAGCATAGATATAAGATCATTTCACTGTTGGATTAGTGATGATCATTAAAGCATCAACCATCTAGTACACATAACATCAATCATAAACATTTGTCACCAATAGATTGTAACAAACAACAACAACCACAAAAATGAAATAGACTTTAGAGCATCATATTCATTACCAAAGAGTTGTAAGATTCAATGAATAGTTCAAATTTCAAACTTCAAAGGTAAATTGTCATATAATGTTCATAACTTCATTGTTTACAGAATAAGCCATAATAAAGAGTCAAGACAAAGTATTGAGTTCTAGAGACTACTTCTAAACAGGAAAAAGATAAAGAAATCTAGTATATATTAGCAAGTATTAAATACTATGCTCTAAGTTTTCCTCTTGCCACGGGAAACTTCTACTTTCTTTTCCCATGCTCTTTGAGTTTGAAGAAGAGGAGTAGGAATAGGTGGAAGTGCTCGTGGAACATGACCAACAATGGAATGGCCCCCACGTGACAATGGATGCTGTGAAGATAAAGACAAAATTGATACATCTGGAACACTGCTAGTGGATGGGGGTGGCATGCCTCCTCCAGGAATATGATCACCATCATGATCACCCGAAAGTTATGCTTCCAAGCGCTCTAAAACCATGGTTCCATCTTCCAAATTAGTCTCCTCTAGATTGTTGTCCCAAGTTGCATCTCTTTTAGAAAAAACATTCCCCTCCGCATCACAATAATGAGACAACAACCTCAATTTGTAATGCACATAAACCAAGCTTTTTGCCTGGTCCGCATTCAAGCTGTTTCTCTTTACACTGTGGATGAAGCTATAGGTGCTCCAACACCTTCCTGTAGAAGAGTTGTTAACCACCTGAGAAAGCACCTTCACCACCAATTTATGCAAATGTGTGGTAGAGGAGCTATACATGTTCCACCATTTGATAGAACCCAACCCGTGTTGATCTTTGGTTGCATGCAAATTACCAAAGACTCCATGCTCACTGATGTATATTCTCAATTCTCTTCGTACTTGAGCACACTCCTCTTCATTAGGTACCAACTTGTTCAATGCAGGCATATATACATTTTGCACCTCTGGATCTGTGTGTGGTTTTCTCCTAACCCCACTCCCAGGTGCTAGTTGGGCCAACCAAGATGAAGAATAATGTTTTTGGGTAAGGACATATGCTAGGGCATGGAGTGGAACAATCAAATTATCCCACCTTTTGACCACATGTTTATGGATATAATCATACAAGATTGCATCCCTCGACTGAACAATGTCTTTGATTTGGCCTAGCATGCTGTCCATCTATTCATACACCTCTCCAATCATCGACGCATTTGTATTTGCAAACCGAATCATACTCTAAATGGGTTTGGAAAATGTGGAATGTATCGAACCTGTTGCCAAAAATGACCATAAAAAACTGTGTCCTCCACCTCCTGAAAGTCATTTTTCTCAGATGTAGATGTAGCCTTGTCTTTTAGATCCTACCACGAATCACTCGAGCCCATACTAGCCAATGCCTCTCTTACCTTCAACAGGCGCCTGAAGGTGAGATAATAACTAGCAAATTTGGTCTTTGCAATCTTTAGTAACTCCAATTTGGAGTGATTGCGGAAAATGAAGTGGGCCATGCTATGATTGGTAATAAATCTTATCATCTTCTTCCCTCTTTTCTAGAAAGCACCCATCCATCTATAATCATGGCCCTTCATTTTAATGATATCATGCATCAAAAGGTTCATTGTGTGAACCAAACTTACTGACCAAAATATATTGGGGTACTTATCCTCAATGCATTAGATGAAATTTTGGGTTAAAATGGGCCTTGTAAGAAAAAATATGGTTGGTGAGTTGGAAATTCAATAACCAATAGAATTTCAAAATTTTGGATCAACCATAATGGTGAGTTGTACATCTGAAAGAAATAATCTTATTTGTCACATTTTCATTTGACAATAGTTAGCCACACATAAACCACACTTTGAAGAAGATCTTGGTGAGGTCATCCTTGATATGATACATATTCTTGAGATATTAAATATTTTATAGTGCTGTTGCCTCTAGATAATAAAAAGAATTATATTCCCCTTGGATATTCCCCTTGGATATTGTAAATATTATTGAGACACTAAATATTTAATATTTTAAAATACCACTACCTCCACATATTAAAAAAAACCCATAATAATTACTTCATAGCATAATAATTACTTCATAGTGGGTCATTTTGGAATATGAAAATTATTTTATATTATTAATTTATTTAAGAGAAGAAATAATAATTTGATTTAATGAAGAAAGCCATATATTTTAATAATTTGATTTAATGAAGAAAGCCATATATTTTAAAGCAACGAGAATTGAAATACTATAGATTTGAAATATAATTAAAATTACTTTTTAATTGGAATGAATTAATAAGTGGACAAAGTCAACTTTTTGTCTAATAATTTTTCAATCATATTTTTTCAATCATAGTCACTTAAAATGTGTCAAAATCTCAAAATCGTACTTTGACTTCCAACAAAATTCTTGTTCACTATTAACTTTATCCTTTAATTACTAAGTAAGAGCTAAAAACAATCTAATATTAAAAGTTTATACAAAATTCTTATCCATTATTAACTTTATCCTTTAATTACTAACTAAGAGCTTAAAAACAATCTAATATTAAAAGTTTATACACAATTCTTGTCCACTATTAACTTTATCCTTTATCTTTAATTACTAGCTATGAGCTAAAAAACACTTTAATAGTAAAAAAGCACTATTAACTTTATCCTTTATCCTTTAATTACTAGCTATGAGCTAAAAACACTTTAATATTAAAAAAAGCATAATAATTACTTCATAGCATAATTAATAATATAAAATAATTTTCATATTCCAAAATGACCCACTATATATGATAAATAATATTAAAATTTATAAAAATATGCCTAAAAAATGACCCACTATGAAGTAATTAATATTAAAAATTTATAAAAAAAATATACTAAAGAATATTTTTATTTTTTTATCTTATTATTAAAATACAACAAAAAAAAATCCATATACACAATTCTTGTCCACTATTAACTTTATCCTTTATCCTTTAATTACTAGCTATGAGCTCAAAACACTCTAATATTAAAAATTTATAAAAAAAATATACTAAAAAATATTTTTATTTTTTTTATCTTATTATTAAAATACAAAAAAAAAAATCCAATAAGATTAAGATAACTTTATCCTTTATCCTTTAATTACTAGCTATGAGCTAAAAACACTCTAATATTAAAAATTTATAAAAAAAATATACTAAAGAATATTTTTATTTTTTTATCTTATTATTAAAATACAACAAAAAAAAATCCAATAAGATTAAGATTGCAGTGAGTATATTACATTACAATTTAATAAAGTGCAATAAGTATATTATCATTATAATTTAATAAAAAGGGAAAACCCACATTGCAATAAGTATATTATCATTATAATTTAATAAAAAGGGAAAACCCACATTGCAATAAGTATATTATCATTATTAGCTAAGAGCTAAAAACAATCTAATATTAAAAGTTTATAAAAAAAATATACTAAAGATTTATTTTTTATTTTTTATCTCATTATTAAAATACAACAAAAAAAAATCCAATAAGATTGGAGTGAGTATATTACATTACAATTTAATAAAGTGCAATAAGTATATTATCATTATAATTTAATAAAAAGGGAAAACACACATTGCAGATTGAACTTTAATAAAACATAAATAAATAAAAAACATAAATATTAAATCAAATTTTATTAAAGATTAAATTATATTATTAATATTTAATTTAAATAAACATATGAAAAATAATAATTTCGATAATTTTTATTCGAAAATGATAAACCCATTCAAGTTAAATATAAGAAGAAAGAAGAATTAAATATAATGTGTGTGTAATTACAAACAAATTCAAAAAATTAGAATAAATTTAGTTATTGTGAACTATAAAAGCTAAAATGTAGTTATAGTTAAAAATTATTTTAATAAGACAAATTTTAATTATGATTATAAAAAAAGTTTCATGTTTCATTATAATCATTTTAGAATAATTAAAATTTGATTATAGTTTAAAAAATATTTTAATAAGGTAAGTTATTCCTATGATTATAAAAAATTGTTTCATTATAATGATATGTTTATATAGTGAGATATTATATGTGTAGTGATTTGGTAATAATAATAATAATAATAATAATAATAATAATAATGATGACAATGATGAAATATTATTTTTTTTACATTATTATTTAAATTAGAGTTTTTAATTATTATTGACTAAATTTTAATATATTATTTGAACTAAAATTTGTTATCAGATATTAAAAATTAGCTGTGCAACATAATAATAATAAATTTAGGATGATATAAATTTCAAAAAGAAAAATAATATATTTATTGTAGCAGGGGGGTTCCCCATAGCATAGCCTTCAACACACCAATAATCAATACTTTCCAAGTGTTTTCCTTGTTGGAGTGAGAAGTTGGAACCAAGTAGTTCTTTGCTTAAGGGTTTGCTGGAGGGTTTGATGATATATAATTGTAATTTGTAGTGAAGGTTTTAACATCGAATATGATAGTAGGCCTCTCATTTTGCAATTTGCTTGTATTCATTAATGTATGTTCACATTGCACAGCTTTGCATAGTTGATTAATATTACTTGATAGTAGTGATGATGAACTATGATGATTAGGTTTAGTCTTCTAAAGTTTAATTGATAAGTGGTAATCTGATTTTTTTGTCTCATGCCTTTTCGCGTATATATATGTTGGTCATATTGTATCTGCCCTTTTTGAAAATTTGGAGTATCCATTTCAATGCATTAATTGTCACTTTCCACATAATCAACAAGATTCAGGGCTCTGTTGTCGCCTCAGTTTAGATACGTCCCGTTGGTAATGCTCGGATGAGTCATATCCGGTTGGATCAGGTCCATTTGGGTCACATGTGAACCTTCAAAGCCAGGGTGAGAACATGGGTGCCTGTTATTGCATAATTTGTACTTGCCCAAAAGCCCAAGGCAAGTGGATACAGAATTGGCGTAACTTGGGAATAACCTATCACTGTCACTTTAATAGGAGATCCCTTTCTATTTAGGAGTATGTCAAGATTACCCCAGGGGAGACGTCCCCGATGACCTAGGGGGTTTGAGAAGGCTAAGGCAAGTAATCACAAGGAAATCCTTCCCCTCTCACAGATCACTCAGATCAAAGGTTTCTTTTATGTCTTAAAGGATGAAGCAAATGGATATTATTGTGTACCTGCCCAAAACAAGACAACAAGGCAAACGAGGCACTTTCCAAATACCAAATGATTGTTAGTACTTCATACGACAATAAACCTTCATAAAGTAAGCTAGTTGATTATGAATTTGCAGCAATGCAACAGTTTATAACAACAATTAATATCTTATAACAACCACAAGATTTATGCCTTGAAATTGCTTGAAAAATACAATAAAAAGTGATTTTGACTAGGCAAATTGATAGTAAATTGTCACAAGCAAAGTTGACAATATTTAGCTAGCTTTCAATGTCACTTTTGCATAGATTTTGCTGCAGTTAGATGGCTGTAGCTATTTTTTGCAACAACAGCAAATTTAAATGGTCAAAAGTGCAAGAAAACCACACACAAAACTAACACTTACCTAGTAGATTCACTAGCAATTATCACAATTGAATTTTGAATGATTCTAGTGCAAGTTATGTAGGTAAATATGCCAAATTAATCTATGTTTATATGGCTGTAGCAATGTTTTGCTACAACAAGAAGTTAGCTTAGGAGTTGGTCTAATTTAGGATTAGAAAATGTTAGTATAGGGTTCAAGGATAAGAGTATAAGTGTTTGTTTGATCAATCACCACTTGTAGAAGGTAGTCTAGTGCCTTTCTAGGGTAAATGGAGTCACTAATGGCAACAGCAAATCTTTAAAGGGAAGATAGCAATGATAATGATATGTTAAAGGGATGGAGAGGACGAGAGAGGTGTTGGTATCCCAAGGCCTCAAAAAATCCACTTCCAAGAGAAAATTGCTAGAAAGTAACAAGGGTTAGGCCCTAGCGATTTTCTCTTTCCTTGAACAAAATGTAATAAATTATGCAATTGGGCAATGGAAGTAGGGTTACTAGAGTGCTACAATGGTAGGGCTCTAGTATCTACTTCAAATTAGGTGTCTTTCAAGAAATTTTAGCACATGGAATATTATAGGGAAAAATATAATAACATGTCTTTCCCCTAGGGTTTCAAGCTAGCAATTTCAATAAATTTTAGCACATGGAATATTATAGGGAAAAAGATAATAACATATGTCTTTCCCCTAGGGTTTCAAGCTAGCAATTTCATAATCTTAGACGTGAAACTGTTAATTTTTCTCACTTCTGCAATTTATCCCAATCCCGGTTTCAACCACTCCTTATCACTCCAAAAGTTTAATGCCCATTCCCAATATTAATGAAATTTGCAGACTTTAATATGCATTAAATATTCAAAATGAAATTTGACTGAAACACATGAAATAAATGATCTTTTCAATGGCTGTCCTAAAACTCAGAAATAAACCAGCAAGCATACATTTAATGACACAATGATATTTGGTCAATTGACCCTGGAAAAACCCCAATGTGGGGAAAACCAGTGAGAGAGAGGCAGTTCTTATTTCTTCAATTTCTGGAAATTACATTTCAGCAAAAATAAAACCAACAGAAATTTAACTTATCTCCTCATCGATTTCCGTGCTTGAAATTGACAGGAAGACACCCCAAATCAGCCACCTCAAAAACTGTGCTCAGACAGCCGTACCGTACGGACTGTCACAACATTAAATGCTGTACGATTTTTTTAGAAAAACGTGCCCAGAAATTAAATGCGGCCGTACGGCGGCCGTACAATCGGTACAATAAATGCCACATGTGCCAACTAGCATCAAATCGTCCTCATGCCAAACCCTAACTGGATGAGGTCAAGGGTCGATATGATGACGTCAGGGGCCTTCAAGGGCCAATGTCATGGTGGAAGGGAAAGACCCCCCTGGGTCTAGGCCTGCCAAAGTTTCTCGGGGGAAACATCCTTCTTTTTTCCCTGTGCCATCCTCTGGTGTCTCTCTGCCCCTGGTAGGGGTCACAACATCCATCTGGTGGGAATTTAGCCCCATGGAGGCCCGAGCCAATCATCTCGCCATATGTACCTGTCCGCCGGGCATGGTCCTGCAGTAACAACAAGTATGCCCTCCATGGGCTCATAAGTCACAGGGATCATATCAATGTCAATCACATCCAATAATCAAATTACCCAAACATGTGCATCAAACCCCCCTTTACCCAGACAAGTGCTCCAAGATGTTATGTCTCGTGATGAGACCCCCTTTCTCTTGGTTATGCCACGAAGAGCCACTACCCTGGTTTGGTGACCAAATAGATGGTAGTGTCATACCGCTACATGCCCATGGACCTAATAGGCCGGCTCATGATGAGACCTCCTATCCACCAACTAGACCTTGAGTTTTATCTTACGAGTCCCCTTTTCTTACTGAGAAGCCATTTATTGCTTTCTCGGGAATCCCTGGGCGAAGCATCTCAAAGGTTTCATTTTGGCTTTTAACTTTTGCCAGCTACTTTTTGTTGGAGTTACTTCACACACACCTAGGATTTCTTTTTTCTAAGGTTTTTCCTTGTTTGTTTATTAGTCATAATTAGTCATTATCCAGTCTCCTATAATTTAGGGGAGAATATTCCACCTGGAGAATATTCTCTTTCAGTTGACATTTCAGTTTGACTAGTTGAGTTGAGTTTAGATGCTACATTGGTTTTGTCACCATGCAACATTGGAATCATCACCATGCTAATTCGACCTTGCCTTGGTATCATGACCAGAGTGGCGCATTAGCCTTGATTCCTCGAGTTAACTCCTCACTACTCTCTGTTCAGTCAGTTAACTGAAGACTAGTTGACTAGTTAACTCAACTAGGTGGCAGTTCACTCTCGTAATTGCTTGAGAGACTAGACTAGGTGGCAGTTCACTACCGTAACTGCTGGTGTGTGTCTAGATCACTCTAGACCCACCACTATGGCACATTGGTTATCCTCCAGTCGAACTCATTGAGTTATACAGAGTATATCATGTGTAAATTATTCATTATTCACAACGATTAATGAGAATTCTTTGATTCTTTCTCTCCTTCTTCTTCCTTCTCCAATTCTCTCTGCAAATGTGTGTATTATTGTTTAGCTAGATCTATTTTGTACAAGTTCAACACATTTACATGGTATCAGAGCCAACAAACTACTAAGCAAAAACTACACCAAATTTTTTTACAGGTACAAAAGATTGAAGACAGCGGAAAGATGGAATTCCAAAAAGAATTCATTCTTACACCTTACGACTATTTTGCATGGAAGGAGAAAACAACCATACATCTCCGAACCAGAGGGTTGTACAGGTTAACCTTGAATACATATACAGAACCGACATCAACCATAGAAAAATCCAAGTATTTAAATCGCATGGATGAGGCACTCTGAACAATTTGCAGTCTTATTTCTGCCGATCTCCTTTTTCACATATCTTCCTGTAAGACTCCCAATGAAGCCTGGACCATCTTGGAAGGGCTCTTTGGCAAACATGATGAGATGAGGGGACACATGTTGAAGGTGGAGCTGCTCACATTGGATCCAAAAAGCTTTGACAATATCCAAGATTTCTTTACAAAATTCAAGGATTTACTGTCGCAACTCAAAGCTTGCAGGGTTGATAAATCGAAGGAGGAGAAACAAATGGTTCTCACCATTCTCTCCAAGCTTGGTCCTGAATTTTTTGTATTTGTATCCACATTCCATACAGTCAGATTCGCCTTTGGAGCCACCTGGAAGATGCCTTCTCTTGAGGACTTTATCGAATTCCTGACACAAGAGCAAACCAAACTCATCAACATGGGCACAATCAAAGGCCCAAGGGCGCATGCACTCACTGTGCATGATGGTAGCCACAAATATCAGAAATCTAAAGATAAAGATAAACGGAAAGCTCATGCACATCCGAAGAAGGAAGGGTACACAAAACCCTTCACCGATGCCTCCGGATCCAAAGGAGAAAAGGGAAGAAAATGAGAGAAATGCATGTACTATCACAAAGGATTCCATTCAGAATCCGCATGCATGCAAAAAAAAATAGATCTAATGTCTCAAATACTTTAGCGAAACAACCTTGGAGATCACATCCCCGAGGGTGCCAAGAAGAAGAAGCCAGAAGATCCGAATTCCAAGAAAGACAATTCTAGCCAGCCTTGATTGCCATCAACTCCTCTCTCGATGCTTGGATCATTGATTCAGGAGCATCACATCACATGGCTGCCTCAAAAGCAATATATTTTTCTTTGGATGCATGCAAAAATCCTCCTATTTTGATGGGGGACAACTCTTCTATCGAAGTCACCGGTAAAGGAAGGATTGAAATCACCAATGGAAGCTTCAAGAATGTGCTGCATGTTCCCAAGTTTTCTATCAACCTTCTCTCCGTGTATCAGATGACGAATTTCGGCACTGGAAAGAAAGTCATATTCACACCAAATTCCGTGGACATCTACGACATGCAAACCAACTCCAGGGTTGCTACCGGTGAGGTAAATCATCAGTCCAGATTGTATACATTTTCTGAATTCATTGAACCTGAATCTGCTTTACTTCTTACCCATGCTGATGAAAGTAGTAGGATATGGCACGAAAGGTTTGGACATTTGAATTTCAGATACATGCAACAACTTAGCAAGCAAAGATTGGTTGATGGTCTACCAGGCATCCATTTCTCCAAGGGAGTGTGTGAGAGATGTGTTCTCGGGAAACACCCTCAAGAGAAATTCGACAAGGGAAAGTCTCAGAGAGCCTCTGCACCTTTAGATTTGATCCACAGTGACCTTATGGGTCCTTTTCCGCATCCATCGATCAACAAAGCGAGGTTTGTTCTCATTTTTGTTGATGATTTCTCACGTTTTACTTGGATCTACTTTCTCAGGCAAAAATCCGAGGTCTTTCAACACCTCAAACATTTCAAAGCCTTGGTTGAGACACAGTCTGGAAAGAAGATCAAAGTCCTCCGAACTGATAATGGAGGAGAGTATGTGAATCATGAGATCCATAATATTTGCCATGAGGCAGGGATTCAGTTGCAGCACACAGTTCCCTATACTCCGCAACAAAACGGAGTTGCCGAGCGGAAAAACAGATCTCTAAAGGAGATGGCATCTTGCATGCTTCATGCAAAGTCACTACCACAGAGACTATGGGCCGAAGCACTTAATTGTGCAACATACATCCAAAACAAATCTCCCCATAGATCTGTCAATGATAAGACCCCCTATGAGGCTTGGAGCGACTTCAAACTGGAATTGACCCACTTTCGCATTTTCAGTTCACATGCATGGCCCCAGATTCCCTCTGAAAAGAGGAAGGCACTTGATCCACAGAGCACTGAGTGCATTTTTGTTGGATACCGCAACGGTGTGAAGGGATATCGACTTATTGATCTTTCCTCGGACTGACTCATCATTGAGCGTAGTGTCCAATTCGAGGAAAGTGTCTCGCATGTACCTCAATAGTCGCATGCAAACACCTTCACTCTTCCACCTGTCCGAGATGATGAGCATGCACATGCCGACTCTTCTTTAGATGAGAGTTTGATTCAGAGGACTCAGATGATTCAGATTCAGAGTCAGTACAGTCAGATGCAGAGTCAGAGCATCCAGATGCAGTTGCAGAGCCAGAGCAGAGGCCCAAGTGGGCACAAACTACTCTTCAGGATGCAGGGGATTTCATTGGTGATCCAACCGATATTAGGAGGACTCGATCTGATTTCGAGGAGCCTCCTGTTGCACTC
>SNQJ01S0019672.1:169900-186075 GCA_010110895.2 Picea sitchensis
ACCTCATTCTCTTCTTTTTGTGTAGGAGGAATTGGGTCTTGGATGGCTTCATCAATCTCGACTTCTACAACAACAGGTTGTTCTTCCTTGGATGAGAGGATTTTGGCTTCGACTTCTGTGGCTATGTCAAAAGCTTCTTGGATTGTCCTTGGCCTTCTTATATCGAGAAGAAATTTTGATTGTCCTGAGAATGCCTTGGTATAAAGAAAAATGAGGAACTGGGGTCTAGGACGATGGGTTCTGGGGAGTTGTTGTAATATCTTCTGGAATTTGGTATGGAACTCCCTAATGGTCTCATTCTCATTCTTCTCTATATCATTAAGTTTGTTTAGCAACACCCTAGGATCCTCTTTGATATTCCATCTCTTGAGGAAGACCTCTTCTAATTGATCCATGGATGTAATACTAGCATCAGGGAGGGCATTATACCATCTCCTGACATTTTCATGAAGAGTGGCAGAGAAAAGCCTCATTGCTAGATCTTCAACGTCATCACTAATAGGATGGAGTTGAAAGAAGGCCCAAAAGTCACACATATGGTCCTCAACATTCTCTTCATCACTACCAGTGAATCTAGGGGGCCATTTTTCATACCTCAGAGGCATTTTTCGAGGGTAACCCGGGATTTTACTCATATTCAAGGGTTTAAAATTTCTTGGGTCCCATTGAGAAGCCATGGTTGGTTTTGTCATTAGTGGAGTCGCTAGATAATCCTTCTAGGGATCATCAAAAGGAAAAGAGAGAATCACCCTCTATGGAGTCGTCAGGTAAGCTTTGTGAAGTAAAGGCTTTGAATAAAAGGCTTACCGAAAAGGTGTCATTTTGAGGAAAATTGACTCCGTGTTCCTTGGCAACGACGCCAAAATGTTATCGCACAATTTGTACTTGCTCAAAAGCCCAAGGCAAGTGGATACAGAATTGGTGTAACTTGGGAATAACCTATCACTGTCACCTTAATAGGAGATTCCTTTCTATTTAGGAGTATGTCAAGACTATCCCAGGGGAGACATCCTTGATGACTTGGGGGGTTTGAGAAGGGTAAGGCAAGTAATCACAAGGAAATCCTTCGCCTCTCACAGATCACTCAGATCAAAGGTTTCTTTTATGTCTTAAAGGATGAAGCAAATGGATATTATTGTGTACCTGCCCAGAACAAGCCAACAAGGAAAACGGGGCACTTTCCAAGTACCAAATGATTGTTAGTACTTCATAAGACATTAAACCTTAATAAAGTAAGCTAGCTGATTATGAATTTGCAGCAATGCAACAGTTTATAACAACAATTAATATCTTATAACAGCCACAAGATTTATGGCTTGAAATTGCTTGAAAAAGACAATAAAAAATGATTTTGACTAGGCAAATTGATAGTAAATTGTCACAAGCAAAGTTGGCAATATTTAGCTAGCTTTTAATGTCACTTTTGCATAGATTTTGCTGCAGTTAGATGGCTGTAGCTATCTTTTGCAACAACAACAAATTTAAATGGTCAAAAGTGCAAGAAAACCACACACAAAACTAGCACTTACCTAGTAGATTCACTAGCAATTATCACAATTGAATTTTGAATGATTCTAGTGCAAGTTATGTAGGTAAATATGCCAAATTAATGTATATTTATATGGCTGTAGCAATGTTTTGCTACAGCAGCAAGTTAGCTTAGGAGTTAGTCTAATTTTGGGTTAGAAAATGTTTGTATAGGATTCAAGGATAAGAGTATACGTGTTTGTTTGATCAATCACCACTTGTAGAAGGTAGTCTACTACCTTTCTAGGGTAAATGGAGTCACTAATGGCAGCAACAAATCTTTAAAGGGAAGATAGCAATGATAATGATATGTTAAAGGGATGGAGAGGACAAGAGAGGTGTCAGTATTCCAAGGCCTCAAAAAATCCACTTCCAAGAGAGAATTGCTAGAAAGTAACAAGGGTTAGGCCCTAGCGATTTTCTCTTTCCTTGAACAAAATGTAATAAATTATGCAATTGGGCAATGGAAGTAGGGTTACTAGAGTGCTACAATGGTAGGGCTCTAGTATCTACTTCAAATTAGGTATCTTTCAAGAAATTTTAGCACATGGAAGATTATAGAGAAAAAAATAATAACATGTCTTTCCCCTAGGGTTTCAAGCTAGCAATTTCATAATCTTAGACATGAAACAAGTAAAAATAACCATAAGCATTCATTCACAATAAAGGAATGCAGATTTTCCACTTCACCAAGAATAATCAAGCAAATCACCCTAGTTGAAGATCCTCCACATGAAAATAGCCAAAATACACCAAAAATCGCCTCCTTCAAGAAGTGCGCACCACTAGTTTCAGCCAAGAATGCTTAAGGAAGGCTGAATTTCAGACCTACACTTGAGTGATGAGTGAATCATGAAAAAATACAAGAGTTTTATCTCTTATTTGTACAATGACAATGACTTTTAATTGTCTTTTAGGTCACAAAAGGCCGAAATGGCCAGTGTACATCAAAAATCCAGTTTTTACATAAAATTAACAATTAAAACCCTAATTCCACTTTAGGGATGACGTCATGCCCCTCTAGGGTGGCATTAGGCCCTCATCATGGAACACTAGGCCTCAAATGTGAAACGTTAGGCCTCAAAAGGCCTCAAAATCTGCCACACATGCCAACTAGCACCAAACCGTCCTCATGCCAAAATCTAACTGGATGACGTAAAGGGTCAATATGATGGCATCAAGGGCCTTCAAGGGCCAATATCATGGTGGAAGGGCAAGACCCCCCTGGGTCTAGGCCTGCCAGAGTATCTCGGGGGAAACGTCGTTCTTCCTTCCTGGTGCCATCCTCTGGTGTCTCTCTGCCCTTGGTTGGGGTCACAATATCCATCTGGTGGGCTTTTAGCCCCATGGAGGTCCGAGCTAATCATCTCCCCATATGTACCTGTCCGTCGGGCATGGTCTTGCAACAACAACAAGTACGCCCTCCATGGGCTCATAAGTCACAGGGATCATAGCAATGTCAATCACATCCAATAATCAAATTACCCAAACATGTGCATCAAACCCCCCTTTACCTAGACAAATGCTCCAAGACGTTATGCAATTTAACAAGCCAGGTTTGGAGAGGGTCTCAGGATGTCCTATTGGGCTAATCCTCCTCAAGTTTGGGGTGTTTCCCAGGTGAAGACCAATCTAGGTCATGTAAGTGTATGAAATGGTGTAGGGGAATGTTTGGGGAAGGGGTGCTGTGATAACAGGGAAATGTAGGTCTTGTCTGTGGGTGCCTCTATAGAGGGCGAGCTGCACCTTGTCATGGATGCCATTGTTTCCTATCCCATTCAATGCCTTTTATTCTTTGTCTTATTGCTTTTTCTTTTCAAGAAAATAGCTGGGGGACACTGTCCCGACGTGGTGACCAGTGGAGACAACGTTACCCACAAGCACTTCACGGAAATGAGAAGGTTGTCTCGTGATGAGACCCCCTTTCTCTTGGTTATGCCACGAAGAGCCACTACCCTGGTTTGGTGACCAAATAGATGGTAGTGTCATACCGCTACATGCCCATGGACCTAATAAGCCGGCTCATGATGAGACCTCCTATCCACCAACTAGACCTTGAGTTTTATCTTATGGGTCCCCTTTTCTTACTGAGAAGCCATTTATTGCTTTCTCGGGAATCCTTGGGCGAAGCATCTCAAAGGTTTCATTTTGGCTTTTAACTTTTGCTAGCTACTTTTACCCTCTGGGCCTTTAGCCCCTTCTTCCCACAAGGCAAGGTACAACCCTTATTAGTGTGACAAACCCAATGCCCGAACCAAGGTAGGGGAAGATGAGAGGGACAATGATGAAAAGTGGTAAGTATGGAAGGAATGGACGATGACCTTTCATAGACCCACCTAGTGGCAACTCATCCCTATGGGAACCGGCTTACTAGGGCATTCTGTCACCCCCCAGGTATGAACAATTTAAAGAGCATAATTTCCAAGCAAACATTATGAAACAAAGGAGTGTTCAGTGCAACATATTCAAATGCTTCGAAAATCACAGTGACACATACCATGATACCCAGACTCATTACCTCATGGAGCAAGACCCACTGCTACTTCAGGTCAGGCCGGTGGAATGGATGCTGCTGCTGCTGATAGATGGGATGTATTGAAGAAAAGATGGGCCCTTCGGGGCCAAGCTCAAGTCGTATGGCTCTCGGTACTCCATGTCTAGGACTTGTGGGCCTCGAGACATAATCTCCTTAGTTATCCCTAGGATAGGGGATAACAGTGCCTAATAAGCATGGAGTTATGTTGGAACCCTAAGATTCACCAGTTCAAAATCATAATGAAATTTTCAGTGAAGTCTCCCCTAATTATGTAATTTCTAACACTATTCTATCAAGACTAGCTGCAACATTTTCTATCAAGAAAGTTGGATTTCTCCAATATCATCCTATGTTTCCTTGAGTTGAATGCATATTCTGTTCGAAATATACGCTGAAAAAGATGGGAAGAGTAAGAAGAAAGAAAACCAAGAAATCTTTCTGGATTTAATCTTTTGTAATCAGTGAAGTGGTTCTGTCCCATTGATTCAACAGCTAAGATTGCTAGTGGTACATATCTTTTGCACCTATTGGTTTGTAGTGTTGAAAAATTTAGAACACTATTTAGTAGCAAGAGGTCCCAGATGGTTGAGAAGAGGCAAGTATTGAAGGGTGGCTAGGGGCATCTTGCAAAAATAGGTGCAAAAGAACCAGGCTAGGGAGGCTAGGGGCATCCTACAAACAGAGGTGCCAAAGAACCAAACATAAGGGTTTGTGATTTGACATGTATTTTAGTGGGAAACAAATTTCTTCTAAACAGCATGGGTCTCTCATGATGGAATGTGTCAGCTCAGCTTGATTGGCTAAGATTTTATGGTACTTGTTTCTAAGAAGGCAATAATACTCTCTGGCTGTTCTTGCAATTGTGTGGATAGGGGAAATTCTTCTTTTTGATTCTTTTTTGCTGGTGTTTTTAAATGTAATCATCATCAACCACTTGTTCACTTGGTAATGGCCTGTTGGTGGGTAATAGTTTGCACATTTGATAGCCTTTAACAAAGATGTGTTCAACACATAACTCAGAAATTATGGCTGCTTATCAATATTTGCAAGGCAATATATGTGCTAGTCCATCTAGTGATGTCAATAGCTACAATTGCACTGCTTGCACAAATATACTATTATTTTTAATGTGATTTAAGACAATTAGAAAATACAAACCAAATGCCTGGTTATGAATTCATGACAATGTTAGCTGGACAAGAATCTTAAGGCTGAGAGATTACCTTTCTGAACTGCAATTGAATTTATGCCAATAAAGATCTATGTGGTTAAAGTAATGAAGATCTTGTTGGAGGACAATATTTTAGCAATAAATGAAAACAACCTTTACTGACCTAATGTTATCTAAAATGCAGGGTCCGGAACTTTTAAACAAATATGTGGGAGAAAGTGAACTGGCAGTCCGAACAATTTTTACTCGTGCACGCACTTGCTCTCCCTGCATACTTTTTTTTGATGAGGTAGATTCACACACAACTTGAATATCAGTTTCTGCCATCTAGTAGTTGAGAACATTTCCTAGCTTTAGTGGCCTCTTTAAGACTCAATAAGGGTTATGTTTTCTGCTTCACAATCAAAATTTTTCTTACCTTCCCATCCATCATGAGTCACTATACATTTACATCTCTGTTTGCTACTTGGTTCTTATTTTCAATTCATAGAGAGGACAAAAATATCATATGGCAACAATTACAACTATGTGTTTTGCTTCTCACATGCAGGTTGATGCCTTAACAACTAGACGTGGGAAAGATGGTGGGTGGGTTGTAGAGCGTCTCTTAAATCAGGTATAAAGTTCTTCTATTCCCTTTATTGAATCAGTTGAGGGAAGACATATTTTTTTAAAAACATAGTATTTTCGTCAGCCCTTAGTAGGGCTTCGTTTAGGTCTCTTACATAATTTTAATAATTATATAGATTAATAACTTGGCCTAATCTTGTCTTCAAGCAAGTAAAATCAAGAAAAAAGTTTTGTTTGCTTCTTACTTTTCTGTTGAAATAGACAGGTGAAAATTGAAAGTAGAGTGCAGTTAAATTTTATTCCAGTAATTATTGCCTGATTTACAATGGTGGCATTTTTGCTCATCTGTTTAGTGCAGCTCCTCATAGAGATGGATGGAGCAGAAAAGCGAAAGGGTGTTTTTGTAATTGGAGCAACAAACCGGTAAATGTTATTTATGATGCAAATAGTGGGCCAATGCATGGACACACAATGAGTTAGATTTTGTTGTGAACTTCTGTATAGAGATATTATACAGTGAGGGATTGAACTGCTGCTTCTATTTCTCTTATTCATCATCCGCAGGCCAGAAGTAATGGATCCAGCAGTTTTAAGGCCAGGACGATTTGGCAAATTACTTCTTGTTCCTCTGCCAGATGCAGAGGGACGAGTTTCAATCTTAAAGGCCCTTGTCCGAAATAAACCTTTGGCTACAGATGTGGATTTGAATTATATTGGCCAGAGTCAGGCTTGTGAGAACTTCAGTGGTGCTGATCTTGCTGCTCTTGTAAGTTATCTTTTGTGTTTGAATTATGCTGTAAATTAACTTTATTATCTGTAAAGAAATGCTTGGCTGATGGTTATCTCCTATACAGGTCAATGAAGCTTGCATGTCTGCATTGCAAGAAAAAATTACAGCTGTTGCAGAGGCTGATTCAGACATCAGGCAAGATGTTTTGTCAGTTCATTTGTCACACTTTGAACAAGCTTTCAACCGAGTTAGACCTTCTGTTTCCAAAGAGGTAACATATCACTCTATAGACAGGTTCATGAAGTTTTTTGAGGATTTGCTTTTGGAAACTTCACTCACTTATATGCATTTTTTCTCTGTAAACAGCAACGCCACTATTATGATAATGTATTTCAAAGATTCATGAGGGTCTCAGATAAGCAGTAAAGCAAACGTCTTGCAAGCTTTAGAAAACATTCCTGTAGATTTTCAGAAGGCATCTCTGCACCACTGGCTAGGTTATCAATTTTCTGCCACAGGAGCACAAAGGGGAGAGATTCTATTAGCGATGAGTAAAGAGGCGGATATCATTTGTATTGTCTTTTATATTAACTCTATTGAATATGCTGGTTCAAAAATTTGTCTGATATTAGGTTATTGTACCTTTTCTTTGCACACGGTCTGTTGCTTTTCACTATTGTAGTTGTAGGGTTCCATGAACACATGGTTGCTCCCAAATCTGAATGTTGGATTCAATGGTTGTTTTCAGGAAAAATGCCTGGAAACTGCCAACATTGCAGTTTTGTTCATAAACATTGCAGTTTTGTTGATTCTTTTTGGTAATTTTTTGTAATAACAAAGCTGCAGCCGGTTCTACAAAAATGGTTATATACTAAATCAATATCCCGAAACGCAACTCTTGAATGCTATTTCCAATATCTCACATTAATATATACAGATCATGGTTAATTTCCACGTGTTTCTACGTTACTTGAGCATCTTGTTGAAAATTCTGTTTCTCCCATCATTTTGCAAAACTGGTAATTATGGTAATCTGAATCGTCAGGGGGAGTAGGTGCGAATGCGAGTGCCGGTGTTTTGAAACCTGGTTGTGCGGGGGTGTGTGGTCTGTGTCAGCATTGATTAATAATTCCGGAAATACAAAATAGTCGTTGACAGAATGAAATAAAATTTGCCATTTTGATGAATATTCTTTTGAATATGGAGCAATATATGTTTTGAAAATGGCACTCCCAAAGTTTCAAAAACAAAGGAAATGATGTACACTGAACACGCATACCTTCACAATATTCTTTTGAATATGGAGCAATATATGTTTTGAAAATGGCACTCCCAAAGTTTCAAAAACAAAGGAAATGATGTACACTGAACACGCATACCTTCACATTAAATTAAAATGCATGCATATCGAGAGAGATATTTTAGCCTTTAAAGCACAAGACTTTGTTAGACACTGGCATCTTCACCTTCACTGTGGTTTGGGGTTATGCTCATGCAGCGTATGAATTTGTGTGAAATTTTAATGATTTATTTTTTCATTATATTTTTAAAAGTGAGTTTCTATAAATTTAAAAAGGTAAATTTATCACTGGTCTTGTTACTAAATATTGGTTATATGCCCTAKAGCATAATATTGGCCTTTATGAGAAAGAACAATATTATTTTGCATAAAAATGTACCTTAGGTATTACGGTATGGTAATTTAAAAACTATTTTTTCACTAAAAAAAATTATATTATTATTAATTATATTATAGGATTGTCATGTCAAAGTTTTACCATATTATTTTGTCATGCTTTTATATACCCAACAACATTGATGTCAATCTGTTGAGCTAAATGTTAAACCAAATAATGTGTTGGATATATTACCTAACACACAATATTAACCAAATCCAAATGAGGAAAAAACAATATTACTCTTAAATAATTCATGCTAAATTAAATATTAAAACACTTAATAATATTAATGTAATACAACTAAAAACAATGYTATTCATTAATAAAATCATATTATTTATTGCCATACCAAGTTTTACAAGTAAATAGGGAGATGGGGGCAATTAATGCAATACAAAATTTTCACTGATTTTAACACTGAATTTTCAGCTTCAAGGCTGTTATGAAATATAAATAAGACAATAGCAACAATATACAATATTTAACCTCTTAACATTTCCATTCTACTAGGCAATTCAAGAGAAAATATACCAGTGTGCCAACAAGTTTCTCTAGAGTAGTTTTATCATGCATAAAGCATATATAAATTCAATTTATGATAGGTGTAAATATGACAACTAATCTGCCATATCTTTTTTAATATTAATGTTAAATTATTTTAACAATTTCAGCTTTAACTTACATTAAATTAGTGAAAGATACAAGTATTGGAAATTACAAAACCATGAAGAAATAAATGTTGAAAAATCAAATCTGCAATATAGACAATTTTGGACAAGTGAGAACATTATATCTATATGCACAAAGATGAAGTTCATGTGCATACAATAACTTCGTTTCAAGGTTAGTACAACCCTTTAGCTCTTTAAAACCCTAGCTAAAGAAAACCAACAAAACTCCAATTCACAACAATGAGCTCCAATAAGCAAAACATCACACTAACATGTCCTTCAAGTCAAGGTGTCTCTTATTTTTTCTTTTTCTTTTATTCAACAAGTACAATTTCCAAGTCTTGAAGGGGTGAAATTCTAACCCAAGTATTCAAGAAACTCCTAAATCTCCAAAAAACCATAGTGCTTCCAAGACAAAGGAGATCAAATACAAATGAAGATGCACAATAGAGAAGACTAGTGTGCTCCTCTTAGTCACATCTCTAACACAAGATAATGAACATGAATGATAATGATGAAAGTGTTGGAATAATGTTGATGTGCTCGTTTAACCATAGACAATGCTACACCATTGTCACCCAACCATAGGCACAAAGCCACCCCCGAGCACCTTAACCTTTGACATAAAGAATGATTCCAGGAAGCCACTCCAGAACCAACAGACAACCAAGAGAGCGCACTTTCTCCAAGGGTAGCGCACAAGAGAAAGTATTAGAAACACTGAACAAGATAGAATTGTACAAGTGCAGCTGCTGTTGCTCCTCCTCCAAACTTGTGCACTGTTTCTGGTGGTTTCATGAGTGAGAGTGAGTGAACAAATGAGCCAAGACATCCTCTATTTATATTAATCTGTCCAGTGGCTTTTCTGGCTGGGCCAACCTGACTTTCTGGTAATTAAATTTATGTTTATCTTTTTCCTGTGGGGCCGACTTGTCTTCTTGGAGGATAATACCTTAATATTATATATTTTGTTGGGTCGACATATCTTCTAGGGTTTTTACACATCTGTTTAGGGTTTCTCTTACTTCTGGAATATTCTATTATAGTCAAAGGTTACATATGGAGGTTAATACCTCCTGCAACTACCATAATATCAACACTCCCTCTTAGCTAGGGAGGTATTAATGGTCTCAAACACATCCATCCATCTTCACATGACGTGGGCAAGACTCACATAGTCTTGTAGACCATTCTAAAGGTAACATCATCATAAGTATCATCATTACAATCAACATAATCTTGTAGCAGTCATCAAAACATATCCTCATACTTGTTCTTGGTATTCTTCTGTCATAGACAATATCACAATATCCATGAGCCCCATTTAGCTATATTGATGATCCATCTCCACCACCATGTGTCTAGCACCTCGGGCCATTCTTGTCCCATGACAAGAATAATGACCTCATCGGAGTCACATTCACCTCATAGTTGATCCTCTCATAGGATCACTTCATGAATGCATTTAGCTCCATGCTATCAGACACGTGTGTCTAGCACCTCGGGTCGTTCTTGTCCCATGACAAGAAATATGACCACATCGGAGCCACAAACACACCATGGTGATTCTTTTATAGGATCACTCCGTGAATGCATTCAACTCGATGTTATCAGACACATGGAATTTCACCTCAAGTACCTCGAGTCTTCAGTCCCTCAAAGACTACGTCGGGGCACCTCTACTCTAGATGTAGATGTTCCCTATCTCCCCTAGTCTATAGCCCAGTTTCTGTGTGTAATGTCCCCAAGGCCGAGCCCTGTTGTAAATCATGTCTATGAAGTATAAAGCTTGCATTATGAATTGTAATTATATTTGATACGCTGGTGAGTCGAGTTATAATCAGCTAGGAGGCTTATGTGGTGATTAGGCCAGAGAGCCTAGGATGCTAAGGCCAAGAGCCTATTTTGTATATGTAATTATGAAAAAAAAATCATTAATAAAAAAAAATTATAAACACCGTTGCGTGCAGACCGTCCATGATGAATGAGTGATGGGGGACTAAGCTTCCAAAGAGTGGGTAAGGGATTGGGGGCTGTAAGGTTGGAAAGAGAGGCTAAGTGTTGAGCCTAGGGGCTAAGCCTAGGGGCTTAAGTCCTTGGGAATAATATTTTAATATTATTCCAAAAGCCATGTGAAATCTATGTTTTGTCCTAAGTTCCTGGGGAGGAACGCACGCTGATGGAACGCATGCAACTTCATGGGCGACATGTGTTGACCCAGGCGTATACGATTTAACCCAGGAAATGAGCTGTGTTGGGGGTTTGCTTCCCATTTTCCGCGGACGGTTGCGTTGGAGTGGGTTCGTCAGGAATTCCTCCATCCATCGCCTGAGTTGGGGAGTCCATTCTCCATCCTTCGTCTGAACTCGCGGGTGTCCATGATCGACTTCTGTTTCGGTGTTTGTTCTAGGGAATCCTTACCTGAACCATTGAGTCTCTGCGTGGGATCTCTATACACCCTCACGCATCCCCGAAACCTGAGCCGTGAGTCTGTCTTGTATTGTTGGTTGGGGAAAACCGAATGTCCCGTAATTGCTGAGCCTTGTTATGCTGTAGCATCTGTCTATCACCAGTTTTGGGAAGCCCGTGTCTGTGTTTCCAGTGGACTGTTGTGGTCGCGCAGTGCTTGACTGCGTGTGGCTTGCGAACCATTGTATATTCATGTGGAGCCTCGTGGTTGCCCGACTGTGTTGGAAATTGAGTTGGAAGAAACATGTTGTCTGGCCCGTGTGTAACACTCTCTCTAGGTGAGGGAGGTGGTTGTGGTTGAAGAGGCAGTCTGTCAGGCCTGTGAACAACTCCCTCCAGGTGAGAGACTCTGCTGGGAAGTGGTTTTTGCCCAGAGAGAGTCCAACACCAGCTTCAGAGCTCTGAGAATCCTGATCCGGCCTATTGCTGAGGCCCAGATAGGGAGGTGAAGCACCGAAGGACTATGCTTGTGAAGGTGTATACTTTTGGGTGGAACATGCATGTGGGGAATGAGAGTCTGTTAGTAGTGGGCGTAAGAAGACATCCTGGGAAGAATCCTTCCGGTTATTCTGTGCAGTTTTCCCTGTAACCTCAGCCTAGACTAGGATTCCTTGCCTTAGGTGGAGCTTAGTCCCAGCTCGGGGGTGACCCACTGCTGAGCATGATGAGCAGCGTGGTCTAAGGCTGGGAGGTTCGTGGAAGGCCTGCACGTGGTTGGTGGAATTACCATGGTTTCAAAGATAAGTATCATCTTATGCTTAATATTATGTTTTTGCATGCCTGTGATGCTTATATGTATCATGTATTCTATTGTGCATATGAATTATTGTTAATGCCAAGGATTATTTATGTTAGCGGTAAACTCTGTGCTTACTCTGAGTTAAATGTGTTTAATTCGATTTAAATGCATGTTATTAATTAAGTATGAGAATGATGTTGTTCTGCACAGTAGCGTTTGCCTGACCAGTGGGATGACGACCGGGGGCGTTATAGTATGGTATCAGAGCATAGTTTTAACGCTGAGCCTGGATGGGTCGGATAAGTGGTCTTTGGACCGAGGTTTTGAGAAGAAATTGTGTCTAGAGGACTAATTTCATAGCTCAGAATGTTTTTGAGTGTCAATGGACTACTTGACCGTGTTACAAAGCTCAGGACGTGTAGCGGTATTATAAAACTACAACCGGTGTGGTATATGGCCACAGGGAGAGAGAGAACTCCACACCAAAAGTGTTGGATCAAGTAGATGAAGGTTCAGAAGGAGGGTACCAAGTCATTGGCCAGAAGTCCTTGAGAAGCAGAGTTGGACGGTCAAAATTCTCTGTGGAGAACTCGCGAAATCGTGAGGGTCGTAAGATGGCCAGAAGTTGCAAGGTGGTTAGTGGATGGAGAAACTTGCCACCCTAGGATCCAGAATAAACGTGGGTCGTTGATCGTGGTTGGTTTGAACCGTTGGATCATTTCGTGAATTTAGAGATCGTGAACTTGGAGCGCAGGCCAAATTCTTGGTCACTCCAAGTCCCGAATCGCAAAAGAGATTAACCAAGGGTAGAATCAGACGGTGGAGCACTTCTAGGAAGAAGTGCCGAAATCCCGTGAGCCGTCGGATCCAACCACCTAGCGAGGAAGTTAGGGATGAAGAGCTTTGATAGGTGTAAGCATAGGAGAGATCTGGACCATCAGATCAGGGGAGGCTCACAGCCGTTGATCTCATACATGAATCTCCATATCGGAATTCGGGGATTGAAGTGACAAGAGATTTGGATTCGCTGCATCGTGAACTCCCGGTTACCGAAAACCCGAAACCTCGAAATCCCGAAACGATCTACACCGTAGATCGTAGGAGAGGAACTTGACCGTTGGATCAAGTAGATTAATAGACAATAATTTCAGAATTTCGGCAAACGGAAGTTCGAGATGTGTAGATGCATGAACTTCTGATGCCTGAAACTTCAAAACGAAAAGTGAAAGTAGTGGGGCCCTATGACGTCACTGGGAGTGAGGTGGACCTTCTTAAGGACACCATGTGTCACCACTGTGGTTGGTGACAGCTGTGTTGTGGGCCCGCAGGCTAGAAAGGTTGGCAGTTCAGAATTCGGGAGTTGGAGAGGGAAGCGAGTGTGGGAGCCTACAAGACTGAAACCCCGAAAATCCGAGTCCCGAAATCCCGAAAACTTTGATGACGGAAAGACCACAGTGGATTTCAACCTTTGGAGGATGAGTAAATGTGGACCGTTGATCCACCCGATTTCGTGAATTCAATAATCAGAACTCCGGGAGATAGTTGTGTGTGTCTTAAACTTTCTGAAGGTCGAAAATCCGGGTAACACCTAGTGCTCTAGCGTTTGGTCACGATCCGTGATCGCATGGGTTAGGGACTAAGAAAGAGGGGGCTATCGTTCAAAAGTTACAGAGCCGAGCAGAGCTCGGAAAAATTGTGAAGTCAAAGCATTTTCTTAAATCAGAATGGTTTTCAATGTGTGGAATTTGTTAAGAATGAGGACCTAACAAATTTTGGTTGTCTACATGTCGTGATTGCAGAAGGTTGACGAGTGCCAAAACCGGTTAGAATTGCCACGGAGTGCAAAGAAATGGAAGAGACACAGAATGCTCCCAGTTCAGAAAACGAACCTCAGAAGAGATAGCATAGAATCTTTTTATGTAGAGTGTGCATATCAAGCGCAAGGAGTGCGTATAGAGGGAACTTGTTTTAAGTTCAAAAGACTCAAGGAGACGAGCATAGAGTGTGCCAGGAGGGCACCATAAAGTCTTTTGGAAAACACAGAAGGCCCGAGTTCCTTTGAGACTGAGTAAGCTAAATCTCAGGGAGAAACAGTGCAAGTTCGCACGCAGAGCACAAGTGTGTGCTAGGGTGAAGTTAAAATTTCATTAACAGAAGCTTGGGAGGGAAAACACCGTTGAAGCCTTCGAAATATTTGAAATCCTTCAAGTTAGGGAGGAAGTCAAGTCCAAAAGAATTGACGCCAAGATATTTGGAAAGAAGTCATTGCGAACCTGAACGAACAATAGGAATCCTTGGAGGGAGAAGCATCGATAGCCGTGCGTCGTTAGATCAAAATAAACTGTGAGGAGGATAACGCTGAGAGTCATTCAACACTCGAAAACTCAGGAGAGGTAGTGAACCGTCGATCACAAGGAAGATCGAACCATTGATTCTTTTCATCGAGAAATAAAAAATCGGGAGTTGGGAGAACGAAGGAAGTTGCTCTCGAAAAATCCCGAAACGAGAACATCTGATTCGCGAGGAGAGATATAAACCATTGAATCATGGCGAGTGTGAGTCGTTGATCTGATGCACTTGAATTTCGTGAAGTCAGAAGTTGGAAAGGGGAAGAGAACTGTTTTTTGATTTCGTGAACCGCGAAGTCCTGATTCATGAGAAATGATCCACATAGTTGGATTACGAGGAGCTGTGAGTCGTTGGATCTGACTCACATGGATTTCGGAAAACTAGAGATCGGAAGAAAAGAGGGGAACTGTTTTTCGAAACCTTGAAACGCGAATTGTCGATTCACGGGGAACTGATTTGGACCGTCGAACCCAGAAAGATGTGGACCTTTGATCTAAGGCAAATGGGGTTCGAGAGTTCAGACCTCGGGTGAAAGGAGGAGAGCTAATTCTCGAAGGTCGTGAAGGGTAAAGTCCCATAGTGCTCAGAAGTTGGGGCCCCAGGTCATATCTAGAAGTCACGCCGGTGGAAGTTAAGGGAAGAGCTAGCACGTGCTAGACTCTTGTTTCAGATTTCGGGGATAGAGAGAGTCGAGGGTGACTCATATCAAAACACCCGGTACGCGAAATCCCGAAACGCCTTTTGGATAGGCGCGTGGCCATAGCCGGTGGTCATGTAGAGGAAGCTTGCGCCCGCCGCTAGTTCGCGTGGGTAAGGTTTCGTGCAAGGCCTGTGGATTTGTTTCGTGGAGGTTCTAGTAGGGACCCAAAGAGTTGCTCCAGCTCCGAGAGCTGAAGATCCATTGACCAGGAGGTCAGCAGACCCCGCTGAGGTGGGGGCACTGCGTCGAAAGTGCTCAGGGTAGGAATAATCATGCACAATGATTACAATGGAGAGCACAAGAAGATTCAGGAATTCGAAAAAAAAATAAAATGTAGACTTCTGGGATCAACAAGGAAAAGTTTTATAGGGAGAAAGAAGTTGCTGCAATTTCTGTGGCAGCAAGTATGTTATGGCTTGATTGGGTCAACCAAAGGAAAGAATGCTTGCATGTTGCAAGTATTGTTGGTGATGTTGTTGCATAAGGAAGGAAGCAACAAAGAGCTGAAGTGTTGGTTATAAGTTTGATAAAAGAAGCATGAGAGTTTCTACTGCTATCAGACTTTCAGGTAGTATAAAATTTATTATGGCAGTATAAGTATGAGTTTTATTACTTTTTTTTCATAATTGTTGAAAGGAAATTTTGGTAAGAATTTCCTCATCCAAAGTCATTTTATAAAATCACATGATTATATTATTGAATGCATACCACTGGATGTGGTAAAGGCTGGAGGCCTGTATTAATTCAAAGCTTTTTAGCTTCTGAATGCGCACACTGACATAGTAGAATGTCATGTTAATTTGGTTATGAGGTAATAACCAAAGAATTAAAGATAAAAACTAGTTATAGGAATAGATGCCATTAAGCTAGTCATGTATGAGACCAGGACCTAGATGGATATGGAAAGGCATGGATATGGAAAGGTTATGAGCCACACAGGTACTAAAAGCTTCCTACTTTTAAATAAAACTTGGGCTGCAACCTTTTTGCTAACACTAATGATCACCACAGAATTATATTCTTGGTGTAGTGTT
>SNQJ01S0019673.1:6431-25677 GCA_010110895.2 Picea sitchensis
TATCCTATTGTTTGGTTCATGACATTATAATCAGTTTCTTTAATTGTTTATTAGACCCTGCTTTGCACTGGTTTATGAGCAATCTTTCTTCATCCACTAAATGTTATTTTACTATTTAATCAATCTTGGAGAGCACTGTCTATTTGTTTATCATTTTGATGTCTGAATTCCATAAGCTGAATTGAGTTATCCCATTGATCCATATTTACAAAATACAAAAGAATTCATTTCTTAAGTTACCAAGCACCTTTGGTCTGCAACCACAAAGGGTTTCTTGGAGTGATAACAGGCCCAACACCCCTGGTCAAGGAGGTCTTCCAAAGAGTCGGATGTTTTAATTTTTTCCAAAATATGCAAAGGGGGCACCCTAAGGTGGCTAGAGAATTTTCTTTGAATTTTGATGGAATCAAAACTAAAGTTGGGACACTAGAACTTGAGGTATTTGAAGCAACCATAGCAAAAACTATTGAGATACCAAATACTAGTGAAAGGTGGTTTAAGGCCATGAACCTAGATGCATACTTCTCCAAAGAGTTCCTTAAACCATAATGTTAGGGATATAATCTATCAAAGGGAGTGCCCAAGAGCCACACGATTGAAGGATTTGATAAGATGCTAAGGGTAATCCAAAGATATTTTACCTGTGAGGGAAGGTTCAATATGATTTATCAGTACTGAATTATACTTTTGTTTCACTTCACAAGAAAATATCTCATGAATCTCCCTTTCTATTTGTTTAGAGTCATTGGAAAAACGACTGACAGAGTCCAAGATAAGTCCAAGGAAGTTGAAACAAGTGTTTTTCACTCAGGGATGATCAAAATCCTTGTGATGGAGGAGTTAAGGAAGAAAAACATTATCTGGGAGAATTTTATTTCCTTTGCACACTTTAAATTGAATGTTTCTCCTACCCCACAATCCAAAGTACAAATCCCTCTTCAGGTTGATAGTACTGTACACACTGAGACCAACAAGAAGAGGAAGAGAAAAGGCATTGTAAAAAATTATGAAGAAAATAAAGAACAAGAAGAAAAAGGGGAATCTCATTACTCTCCACAAAGGGAGGTTTCACCCAAACTAGCTCCAGAATAGGTAGAAGTTCCATTAGCCAGAGCCACGGGAAAAAAAGGAAGGAGATTACTTTTCCCCTCACCCTTTGTTGCAGTTGAAACTAGATTTAGGAGGCCTTTCACTAGGTTATTAGTAAAGAAATAAAGTATTGAAAAGGAAGACATAGTGGAAGCTCCCATCAAGAGAAAAGGTAAAGGTAAAGATGAAGCTGTTGAAAATCACATTGAGGTTATAGACATAACCACTCCTCCAGAAAACCACTCCATCAAAAGGCTGGACGGAAAAGTTAAAGAGGATAGAAGTGAAATTGCTAATTTGAAAGGAAAAGGGTTGGTTGAAAGGAAAAATTTAAGTGACCTTATGGACATGTATCTAGAAACTATTAATAAGGCCAAGTTTGTAGCAAAGAGATTTATGCCCCTCCATAGGCAACTTAAGAATTTATATAGATAAAACATGGATTTACAAGCTCAGATCAGAAGACTTAAACTGGAGCTACAACCTTTTAAGGAAGAACTAGCCCAAATAAATTTGAATATGTTGGCCCAAGCTGCCACAAGGAGGGGTTCCAGTCTCAGAAAGTAATGGATGAAATACCTTAAGCAATCTTAGTTTTGGAAATGTTTGTTCCTTGAATTTTTGAAAATTTTGAGGAATTATGATGCGTATGATTGAGGTTTTCACTCATGCACCAAATTATGAAATTTATACAGGAATCCCTAAATCTGAAGAAGGTTTTTTGGGTGTTTTGGGGGTTTACTAGGCAATTTTTTCAGCTACAGGAAAGTTTTTAGTGCCTCGTGTTGCGAACTAGTTTCAGCCAAGCGTTGTGAACTTCATTGTGAACTGGATGATACACTTAGCGTTAGAGGATGTGTTTCAAAATCAGATTTTGATTGTTTCAAGAAGATGAAATATTTCCAGATGGCTAGGGGAGCAAGGTGCATCTGTTCAGAGGTTAGTTTAAAGCTAGAGGATACCCGGAAAGAAGAGGAATGCGCTCAAAGGACACCTCATCATCCAATATTAAGGTGTTAGGATAGTTTTCCGACATTAGCCTTTTTTGTAGGAGTTTGTTATTTCTAGTTTGTACAGGTGTAATTTCTTCAGTTTTGGATGGGAGAATCCTATGCTAGAGGATGGAACTTGCATTGTATGCTATTATTCCATATCTAGGCTATAAAAGAGGCATTAGAACTCGTTGTGTAGGTTCAAATGGTTGATGTAAAAAACTCTTTTTGGTGGTATTAATATAACAAAGCCTAATTTTGTTTGATGTATCAGACTTGATGATTTTTGTCTAATGGAAGTCAATTTTCTCTCTTTCCATCTTGTTTCTCTCTCACTTTGAAATTTTACTATCATTGAATGATTCAAATTATGTTTTGTAGCTATATTGCAATGGAGGTTTCATTTTGATGCCGTTATAACATTTTTCATAGTTTTAGCTTTGATTTAAGAAGTTTTTGTATCAAAATCTTTTCCTCCCTTTGTCTACTAGTAAAGCTTGATGCTAGTGGAAGGCTTACTACATTTTTCTCACTAAATTCTTCTTTCTATCTACATTAATCCTTAAAACCCTAATCCAAGTTAGACAAGACCTCTTTTGTTGATGCGTTTTATCTAGAATTTCTTGTGTTTTAACATTTCTGGACTACATTTTATCCATTTGACACCACATTTTAAGAATTGCCTCATAAACCTATTGATGGGTACCGAGCTTGCACTTTAGCAGTCAAAGTGTAAATTTTAGTTATAACATTCTTAGCACCGCTACCATTGAACATATTGAAAACATTGAAAATAGATGTATCAATTATTTATTTTAGTTATAAATAAATACTGATTCTGAGGCTGCATAGTAATCAGTACATTGAAGACAACAGTCTGCACCTGGTGCCTCCACTATTTCATTTGTGGCTCCTAAAGGCAAACACACAAGGTCTACCCACATATACCTCTGGCTACACATGAAGCTAACCGAAAGAAGATCATCAAGAAAGAAAAATCTTCTCAAGAAGGATTCTCAGCTATTGTTTAAGGTACTACTGGTTATTTTCTAGATTCTTCTTTTAAAACACCAGTAGATGTATCTAGTACTCCTGTTTTACCCTCTGTTGAAACTCCTAGAAATTTAAATCTTGAAAGAAGAAATTTTTGAAATTTTTGAGGTTCTTGCCTCACCTGATGTTGTAAGTTTGTTTAGACTTGAGAGATTATAGGATTTTCCTACCCTAGGTTCTCCTTCTCCTCCCTCTCTTAAACTTGTTGTGACCAAAGAAGAAGAAACCTCAATTCCCTTGGAATTTCCACCATCCTCTTCCAAGACTCAACATATCCTTGTTAAAATTGAAACCTCACTATCCTATATTCCTCCTTCTCCCAAGATACAAATCATCCAAACTAAATTTGTACCAATCAAGGCCCATTCTCCTCCTTATTCTCCTAGAATTTATAGTCCTCGTCTTCATAATCCAATGGCAGGTGCAAATATTCCTAGAAATAGGATGGATGCTATAGTGGATGCTAGGTATGCCCCTCTTTTGTTTCCTCAGCCTATGAATACTCTCCCACTTTGAGACTATCTTAAGTACATGCCCAAGTTTACAGGGGAAGAGGACATAACTGCAAAAGAGAACCTTGCATCCTTTTATAGCTATGCTGACAATCTTAATATTTAAAATGAGGATGTTTGGATGAGATTTTTTGTACAAAGTATTGATGGTGAGGATAGGAAATGTTTTAGGGGTTTAACTCCTAGATTTGTGGCTGGAATTGAAGATCTGGATGATGCCTTTCTGAGGCATTGGGGAGATAAGAAATATTTTTTATATTACAATACATAGTTTGGGTCACTCAAGAGAAAATAAGGAGAGTCTGTTTCATATTTTTCAAAGAGATTTAATAAAATGTACAGTAAAATTCCCACAGAGATTAAACCTACTGAAACCTCTGCCAATATAACCTATGCAAGTGCATTTGACCCTGAATTATGCCTCCTATTGAGAGAATGGATATTCAACTCATTAGCTCATATGAAAGATGCATCATTGGAGGTGGAATCAAATATAGTGGCAGCTGATAAGCTCAGAGGAAAATCTGATAGAGATAGGAGAAAAAATTGGGTTGAAGCCTCAAACTTTGATTCTTCTAGTGTTAATCCTCAATTAGATGAACTAACAAATCCAGTTAAATCACTTTCTGCTGAAATAGAAAAAATGAATCTTGAGGGAAGAAAAAATAATAGAAACACACAAGATAATGGTAATAGAGGAAATTTTAGAAGACAAAGTAATGCCCCACAGATCCTTCAAAGAGATCAGAGAAATAGGGAGGACCAAAAAGTGCAGACCCCTCTTCAAAATAACATGGTAGATGATGAAGTAGGAGAGGATGAACAAATAGATCCAAAAATTCACTATGTTGGTGATACCTCCTCATCCCCTCATCTAACTTAGTATGCATATGAGGAGTCTCTTATGGTAAGTCAATTGATTGAATTGAGTAAAGGAGAGAAAAGTAATGAAAAAAAAAAATACAACTTGAGGTATAAAAAGAAGGATGGGAATCCTAGTACATCATATCAACCCAAGAAAACATAAAATTCTACTGAAGTTATGGCTTCAAGAAGAAAATAAAAAGAGGAAAAAAACCATCAAACAACGATTAAGGCCGCTATTCTAGAAATTAAGGAGATTCTAAAATTTGCCTCTTCTTTCAGTTTTGAGAATGAAATTCAAAGGATAAAACTTCCAGTACCATTTTTAGAACTGATTAAAAATGAATTATTTAAAATGTTTCTTTCCAATATGTTGCAACCTTAATATTCCTCCAATTCCATAGACTCAGTGAACCTACAATATGAAAAACTAGTAGTCATATTGGGACCTTTGGTAGAATATAGGGATGATTCTTCTCCTCCTTTTTACACATCACTGAATATTCATGATAAAGTTTTGCAAAAATTCTTGATGGACTCAGGTGCATCTCATAACCTCATCCCTAAAACTTTCATGGATGAGATAGGTCTAGAAACTACTAAAACCTATCATGACCTATACTCATTTGACTCCAAAAAAGTCAAATTCCTTGGAGTGATCAAATACCTGGTTGTTACCTTGTTTCAATTTCCCATGAAGAGTGTGGTCATGGATATTGTAGTGGATGATGTCCCCCCTAAGTTTTGTATGCTATTGTCAATATATTGGATTAAGAGACTAGGGGGAACTTTGCAGGTGCACCTTTCATATGCCACTATTCCTTTGTTTGGAGGAGAGCACATAAGTCTTTACAAGGAAACACAACTAGCTTACATCATCAGTGATGAAGATAATCCTATAAACCATACAATTTGTGTTGTTGACACTAATTTAGGATCTAGTATCCTACAATTCACTGATGCTCCTCAGTCACCCATTGAAATCCAAAAAAACCCTATTGAAACTTGTGAGACACCTCCTCAAAATACCCTAGTTTGGAAGATGTTTTTTGATGGGGCCTTTTCTAAAGAAAGTATTGGTGTTGAAGTGGTTTTTATTTCCCCAGCTCAAGAGATCATATCTTTGTCTTATAAACTTGAGTTTGAAACCACAAATAATGCTGCAGAGTATGAGGCTCTTGTCTTGGGTTTGAGGGATGCTAAATATATGAAGATTGAGAAGTTAGCAATTTTTGGGGATGCTAAACTAATTATGCATCAGGTTAAAAATATGTATCAAGCAAAACATCCCAGATTAAGGACTTACAAAATGAAGTTTGGGATCTAATTGACAATTGTTTCTTATCTTTTAACATCTCTTTTGTTCCAAGGGAAGAGAATGCTATTGAAAATTCTTTGGTTGTTTCTGCAAGTAACTTTAAGATTCCTTTGCCCCCCAAGTTCAAGTATGATGTGGAAGTAAAGTATAGACCCTCTATACCTGACAGTGTCAAACATTGGAAGGTCTTTGAGGATAATCTTGAGATTAAGAGATTCCTAGAAACAATGGAAGAATTTTCTTCTCTTCATAATGATGTTTTCCTGAATAAAATTGCAGACCACAAGTTTGTCCAACTTCCCAGTAACCATATTCCCAAAGGATTGGTCCCTTTGGAGAGAATATTTGATAGAAATGATGTTGTTGTGAAGGTTAAAGCTTCAAATGAAGAAGCTCATGTGACAAAATGCAACTTAGGTGCAAAGGAAAATCCCAAGTATGACAAATTGTTTAGTAGTTTATCAAAGGAGAAAAGGGATGAGTATGTGAAGTTATTAAAGAAGTTTTCTGATGTATTTTCTTGGAAATATGAAGATCTACAATCTTATGATACAAGCATCATTGAACATAAAACCCTTTGAAAGATGAGACCAAGCCATTTAGGCAGAAACTAAGACAGATAAATCCCATGTTGCTACGTATTATGGAAAAGGATGTCAAGAAGTTGCTTGATGCTAAGATCAACATACCTTTAAGGTACTCTGAATGGGTGGACAACCCAGTCCTTGTGTGGAAAAAGAATGGTGAAATCATACTTTATGTTGATTTCATAAATTTAAATAGAAGTTCTAAGAAAGCTAATTATCCCTTGCGTAAGATGGAACATATTTTGCAGAAGGTGACTAGCTCAACAAGGATGTCTATGATTGATGGCTTCTCAGGATACAATCAGATCTCTGTCCTACCTGAAGATGGAGAGCAAGTTTTTTTCACTACCCCTTGGGTCACATTTATGTATGCTAAAATGCCCTTTGGTCTAATGAATGTAGGAGAAACCTTCCAGTGAGCAATGGATATTGCCCTCATTGGGGAGAAGGACAAATTTGTGGTCATCTATCTCGATGACATTATAGTTTTCTCAAGATATGATAAGGAATATTATCATCATTTGAAGAATGTTTTCTTGAAATGTAGAAAATTTGGGTTGTCTCTCAATCCTAAAAAGTCTTTGTTTTCTATGAAAGAAGGCAAGTTGTTGGGACAAATTTTCCCAGTAGAAGGGGTAAGGATTGATCCAAGTAGAGTAGAGGCCATCAAGACTCTGTCTATTCCTAGATCCAAGAAGGAGATCCGGTCTTTCTTCGGTAAAATATTATTTTTGAGAAGATTCATATCTAACTTTGTTGAATTGGTTAAGTTTATCACATCTATGCTTAGAAAGGGAAATGAGGTGAAATGGATTATTGAAGCTCAAAATTCTTTTGATCAAATAAAATAGGCATTGATTGAGGCGCCTTTTCTCATCAGCCCTATTTACTCAAATGAATTTATGATATTTTCTTTTGCCTCACATGACACATTGGCTGATGTCCTTCTTCACAAAAACACAGATGGGATGGAGTATCCCATTTCCCTTTTCAACGACGCATTAAGGGATGTAGAGGTGAGGTATGATATTATGGAAAAGAAGGCTTATGCTTTGGTTAAATACATTAAAACATTTAGCGTATATATTCTGCCTTCCAAGATTATTTCCTATGTCCCATCAGCTTCTGTGAACGAAATACTAATGCATCCCGACATAGATGGAAAGAGAAGCAATTGGTTTGCCAAAATTATGGAATTTGACCTTGAAATGAAGCCTACTAAGTTGGTGAAAGGCAAGGTTTAGATAGATTGTTGGCTGCATCAAATTGCAAAGCACCGAGGGTTAATTTCATGAACCTAAACTATGAAAATCAACAAATTGATATCTCTATTAAAATCTCACATATCAGTCCCAACTTGGAAGAATGCACTTGGTACAAAGACATTATTTATTTCTTGCAAAAGTTGCAGCCTCTTAATGGCTTGGAGAAGAACAAGTTGAGAGATTTGAAACTAAAGGCAATCAGATATTGTCTCATTGATCACATACTGCATTGGAAATATTCTCTAGGGGTTCTCTTAAGACGTCTAGATCTGAAAGAGGCTCAAAAGACCATAACTAATTTTCATGAAAACTTGTGTGTGGGTAATCATTTTTGGAGGACCATAGCATATAAGATTCTCAGAGATGGGCATTTTTGGCCTAGCCTTTTTATTGATGTTTGTTCAAATATTAGGGCCTGTGATAAATGTCAGAATTTTTCAGGAAAGAAACAATTGAAATCTTTTTCTCTAAAGTGTGTGGTGGTTTATGGTCCTTTCGAACAGTGGGTACTTGACTTCATTGGGGAAATTAATCCATCTTCAAGTGGTCAACATCGATGGATTTTGAGTGAAACTGACTATTTCACCAAGTGGATAGAATCCATACCTACAAGGAGTGCCTCACACAAGGTAATTATTAGTTTTCTTGAAGATATTATGTCAAGGTTTGGCTTCCCAAGCAAGATTGTTACCGATAATGTTGCATCCTTCAAATTTGAACCATTGGTGAAATTTTGTTAGAAGTATGGGATTCAACTAGTTCATTATACCCCCTATTACCCCCAAGGCAATGGTTTAGCAAAATCTTCTAACAAGAGACTTGTAAATATTATTAAGAAGTTACTGGAGGAAAAGAAGAAAGCATGGGACTCAAAGATGAAATTTTCCATATGGGCTGATAGAGTCACTACAAAGAGATCACTTGGTATTTCCCCCTTTCATCTTGTTTATGTGATTGAAGCTATTTTTCCTACTCAGCTTGCCTTTCCTTTGGAAAATTTCCTTTAGGATCAACAAGGATAACCATATTATATTTTGAGAAGGATGCATAAGCTAGTATAAGTACAACAGACCAGGGAGAAACTCCTTGATAAAGGACAAAGACATCAACAAAATATCAAGAAAGATTTTGATAAGAAGGTAAACAAAGGATATTTATAGATGGGATATTTGGTGCTCAAGTGGGATGCACCAAGGTAAGACATGCAAACATGGTAAATTCGAAGTCTTGTGGATTGGTCCTTTCAAGATTTCTAAAGTTTTTCAAAATAATACTTATAAATTACAGAACTTGGAAGAATATGAAGTTTTTGGCAGCCCAGTTAATGGGCACATTCTGAAGAAATATTTTTCTTAAGCCATGAGTGAATTTCCCTTCCATTGTAAATATCATTTTTGTTTCTGTTTCTAATGAATAAAAGACCCCATATCCCTAGGATAAGACATTGAAGTTGCTTGTTCTTGGCAACTCATAGGGAGCATGCCATCCCCTGTGGATCCAATGTTATCAAAATGAATTGATTGGGTCAATTTAGCCTTTAGGTTTTTTAGTTTTGTCATTAGTGTTGCTTAAATTTTTAATTTTGTCCTCTTCCTTATAGGCATTTTGGGTTTTAGCACAAATAAAATTGGTGTTGATGTCTACCAATTACCCTTGGGTTATATCTTCATATTTATAACAATATTATACAAGCCATCACCTTTATCATCCTTATACCTACACCACCACTCTGACATTTCAACACTTCCACGATGTACTAAAACCTCTCCGCTTTGTCCCTTTACCTGTTAGACAGTCAAATCATATTTTTTTTGTATGTTTCCATCTCATCAGACAATTCACATTGCTTTCCCTAGTACATTATGCTTTCATCACCATAATTTCACTCATGAGCCTTGTCAACTAGATATCCTTGTTTTCAACACTTTTTTTTTTTTAAATATAGCCTGGGATTTCGTCATTAAAGCTTTTAACCTTTTTTCCAAGCTTTCAAATTTCTTCTAGCTCGACGCTGCAAACATTTTTTCTTTCAGACATGCGTGTTGGAAAGCCTACATGTTTTTGCTATTTGAATGACAATCGACACTTCCTGTAGCTGCCTTCACCTCATCCTGTAAATATTGTCATTTGGGGATTATTACTGGATTACAATAGATGGTGAATAATTGTATTTCCTTTTTTTTGTTTTGTTCCATGTTTGATTCATGACTGAAAGCATGAATCAAACATGAGAACTTGGTTTCGTATTATATCCCTATTCAAAGCATGTTTCTAAAAGATCATTGTTCTTACATCTACTTCTTAATTCATACTTGAATGATTTTCCTTTTGAGTTTGTTGAATTTCGATATAATACCAAATGTTGATTCGCATTTGAATTGTAAACATATTTATTTTGAACCCTTTGCAAATCGACTATAGTCATTCCAAGACATGCGAATTAATGCACAAGCATCGTGTCCTGTACCTGATCTATGGATGGCAGAATGAATTGACAGGATTTTCATTATGAGTTAAAGGGTTTGAGTTATGTTATGTACTCGAGGTGTTCATTACCAGGAGTGTTCAAACTCCATAACCAAAACCTTCATGTTTATACTATGATCACGCATGGATTTTGCTTGTTTTGTTTCCATTTCATCCTCTCAGAATTGTTCCTTTTACTCCCGCCATCTAAACCCACAGCTAGCTTGAGTCACCCCTGTTACAGTCTGGTCATACTCTTAATGGATTTTGTTGTCCGAATAGAGTTGAATGGCTCTCAAGCATTGCTATCTCATGATGATGCGATTGAGGATTTGAAAGGCAAGGGTTGGGATACTTTCATTAATAGGTTTTAAGGGTATAACCTTCGCGTGGATAAGGAATTTGCACAAACATTTGATGGATGTAGAGTGAATTTTGGATATATTCAGTTGGAGGTGAATGAAGAGTTTTTTAGCGAAGCCACAGGGATCCCTCTCACCGGTTAGAAGTGGTTCAAAAATTCAAAGATCGAAGAAGTGCCCTGGGGCCTCTTCATGACCTCCAAAAATATTGAGTTTTGTGAGAAATGTATTCCTATTTCTCTTCTTAAGGTTAGATGGCATTGTCTCTTATCAGTTCTTAAACAGTTTATAACCTGTGAGGGCTGTTACGACCTGGTTTTTCTTTATCATGTGCGACTGTTTATGCACTTTATAGGTTTTCCTTTGAATGTGCTATTTTATTTGCTGAGGAGTCTGTACAAGATGTCGAAGAGGTATAAAAAACAAAGCTTCGAGGCTAGTCTCTTTCAACACAGTTTAATTAAAATTCTTTTGGTTCATCATTTGACAATCCTGGGTGATGACTGGGATGGGTTCTTAGCTCAAAATGGATTTGCAACAATCTCTCCTGTAGAAACCACTGTTGTGGGTGGATCACTGATAAGGAAACCGTTTGATGGTTCAAGTAAAAGGCTAGGATTTCTGAAGGAGAACCCTCGTGAAGAGGCATTACCTGACCAGTTTTTACATGGGCAACATGATGTTGGTTCTGAGTCAAATGAAACCCCTGTGCATGAATTAGTTGTTGGCCTTAAAGTCACTGTAAAATCCGATAGAAAAAAACATCACAAACAATTAAAATAGAACCATGCGGCGTTAGGGTTTCAAAATAAAAGGGCTGGTCGACAGTTGGCACCAGGTCGAAGGGGAAAGAAGAATGATCATGGGAAAGTAAGTGTGCATAAAACTGAAGTAACAATTGGAAAAAGAACAACATGCGTGCATGCAAGAAAGTGTGCATAAAGGAAAGCGACAGCTGGAGGAAGAACAACACGCGTATGGGAGAAAGACCTAATGAAAGAAGGGTTAGGTTTTTGGTAATATTCTAAAAAAGGATGAAGAGCCCGAAATGTTTAAATATAGATACAAAAATATCATATAGCATGGCTTGCTAGTAGTTGTTAGTAGTTATTTAATGTTTTTAGTTGTATGAACTGATTTTGTAAGATGTTGAGCTAAGAAGATACAAGGGAAGGTAGATTCGAGGATTAGACCACCAGATGTGGAGCCTGGTGTGATCTAGTTCACCTCACATAGATCTTACCTAGTTTTGTGAAGAATTGTAAGCGCGTGGCGCCAAGAATACATAACTGCCATAATAAAAGAGCCAAGAGACAAATATTTGTGGATGTATCCCAGGAGGGGGTGAACCACGATAATACTCGTGTAATATGTTGAATGTATGCATGTCTCTTCTTTATTTCAACAATTAATGGTTAAGCTTAATGAATGAGTTAGCATATTATTATGAATCTGTTTATAGTCTGCTGGAATTAGACTATGAAATATACGTATGCGACTTAAAGGGATAAGTAGTTTACCTTACAGCTCAGGATACCTGGATTTAATCAAGAAACCCCTATCCCCTACTCTGTCCTAGGCTGTAAACACTTGAGTCTTACAGTCACCCATTTAAAGCTATCTCGGGTGAGACTGCGTAGTGCCTTCTGGGTGTTGTGTTGCCTTCTAGTTTACCAGGAGGGCCGATATTTTTAAAGGCTTTGTTGGAACCATGAATGACATGAACCCTGGGTCAATAACTCAGACAAACAGAGAAGGGAAATATTAAACCAAAAAATGGTTCCATTGTCGTGTTAAGAGGAACTAGAGAGGATTGAGTAGATGAGATAGAACAAATAAGAACCAAAGGAGCAGAACATAAGGGCAATGAGCCGTTAGAAGGGAATGTTGAGACCTTGTAACCCCACGAGAGAAGAAATCGAGGGCTGGTTGAGAACTAAAGAGCTAGAGTTTTCAGAGAAAGACAATAGAAACCCCAGGATCACACTGTGTAAATACTTGGATAAATATGTATTTACGGATTTACACGAAGTCTTTTTCTATGATTTTCCGCATCTACTACAGGAGTGGATATTAAGGTTAAATAATAACCATGTGATGAACCGGATTCGACAGCTAGATTGGACTCCAGTACAGATCCAACAACTACAACAAGTGAACAACAAATTCACCCACGCAGTCGATTTTTGGCTTGACAATATTGTAGCAGGATTTATCATAGAATTTGTAGTAGACACAACAAAGTCATACCATGCAGCCAAGCAAGAGTTCCTATGAGGACCCAGAGGAAGGTACATTTGATCACTGTATACTTCTATCAAGATATTTCTATATAACAAAGGTGTAATGACAATGGAATCAGACAACTAGACTTCCCTGTGTGCATGGGGGAAGGGGGGAAGCACTGATATAGAGAGGAGGAATGGAAGGAGGGCATGATAAAGAGAATAAATAAGATGAACCCTTGGACCCAATATTGATGGATGACTACCAACTTAAGTGGATCTTGGAGTCATCAGGCATGACACGTAGCAGAGGACCCTACCAATATAAGGTGAATACCAAGAAGAGAGCTGTAGTTGAGAGGGAGGGCTTGGCAAGCGATGAGGAAGAGGTAGAGGATATCTGGGTTGTAGAGAAGATTGAGGAAATCATGTGTGCCACGTATGAGAGGAAAAAAAGAGGCCCAAGAACAGGAGGAGAAGACAACCATCCCTTTCAGACTAATGTCAGTGTGGAACCCATAAACCCATGTGAGACCAATACAACAAAGAGACCACCACCGTTTAGAAAACCAAAGTTTGGAGGAAGTCCGACAGTAGGAAGTACATCTACACAAAGAGCAACAACTGGAGGAGCCAGTTCAAGCAACCTTAGTCAAGTATCTACACTGTGCGGAGGAGGGAGTAGCTCAGTATTTGGACTGGTAGGACACGATCCTATTATCATATTACCATAGTTTTGAGGAGAAGCAACAGAAGACCCTGAGAAGCATCTGTTCATTTGCACAAATATCTGGGAAGCAAAGTAGATCACTGATGAAGACATGAAACTTGCACAGCTAGCAATCACGCTAAGAGACCAGGCACTAGACTGGTACATGAGTCTATACATGAAAAATGTTCTCAGAACGACATGAACATTGGACAACATTAAGAAACTATTGATAAATGAGTTCCAAAAGTCGATATCAAAGGATCAATACATGAATGAGATGATTGAAATAAGACAAAAACCAGGAGAATCGGTATGGGATATTGATCAAAGATTCAAGTGATTAAAAGGAAAGTTAAAATACCTTATGACCGATATGCAACATCGACACCTGTTAAGTCAATTCACTACTCCCACACTTAAAATATCCATTACGACAACAAAAGTTTCAGACGCAGGAAGAGGCTCTGTAGGCAACCTTGCAATTGGAAGAGAATTAGTACCAGCAGATGGACCTAGCTATCAAAGAACTGAAAGAGGATCTGAAGAACTTAACATTTCAACTGAACCAAAATAAAAACAAGGACAAACGAGAAGTAGTTTGGTGCACAACTTGCAGGACAGAAGGACACCATAAGAATGAATTCCCAACATTCTCACAGTATATGGTGACATGGAGGCCAAACCCACTACCATATGGAGGATTATGGTGTGAAATATGAAAGAAATCGGGTCACGACCCTTACCACTACACGATGATGCATAAATACCAAACAGTCCCAAAGAACTCATATTTCACCTTTTGCAAGTCAGTCGACCATGACGACAAAGATTGCAGAACTATGGAGCTGATGCGAGAAATAATATTAGACACATACAGGGTACATGCAGAAATGATGACGGGGAAAGAAGTAACACAGTTCACTCAAGCCCCAACCCCATACAACACTGCACAACAATAGTATAATACCGCACCTCAACCGTACAATAATGTGCATCCACAGTACAACCCAACACATCCCTAGTACAATACCGCACAATATAATCAAGCACCACAGTATAATCCACCACGAGGAGATCAGGTAGGATATATAGTAGTAGTATGAGCTAGAGGAGGTTTCAGACATGGTAGAGGACCAGACACATGTCACAATTGCTAACAACAAGGACATTATGGACGAGAGTGCCCACTGCCACCAGGGACTTGTATGTATTGTCGCGCATCGGACCATGATACGGAGGAATGTCTGACATTACTTGTAAATATCCAAGAAAAAAGGAATCAGAATAACCATAATGTTCAATGGATTTCAGTCGAAGCAAGGGATGACAGATGAAACATCAACATAGTTCCTCGAGGAGGAATTAAAACAGGAAATGATGCAGTTCGACAAGAACCAGTTCAGAACCAATGGGTAAAGAAGAACACTGACCCCAAGAAGAAGTTCGACACACATAAGGAGAATAAGATCTTTACAGAATCCCAACAATAATTACAGAAGGAGAATGTTGCGCTGACTGCACAACAGAGAAAGGAAGCTCCAGAATATGAAATGCCACCATCATTGGACCACACCAACAAAATACAACCCAAGGAACAAGTAAGTACTATCAAAGACTTTTTGCAATCATGCCTCAAAATGTTAAGTGATCCTTCATCTGTCAAAATATTGCAAAACATCCTAGAAAAATGTAGCAGTGAGACAAAACATAAGCCATAATTGAAAACTGTCAACCACCTACACACAAGAAGAAGAACAAGTAGGGAATTTAGACTAAATGCTAACATTGGGGATTTCAATATGGGAGATATTATACTAGATTTAGGATCTGAAGTGAATGTACTACCAAAAGATACATTGCAATGTATGGGAGAACCTACACTAGGATACTCAACTGTTAAATTAAAGATAGAAAACCAACATAGATTCATACCAATAGGTAGACTGAAAGGAGTGACGATAGATCTATATGGTGTGCACACTACGATAGACTTTGAAGTCATCGAAATAGTAGACGACACCACACCTTTCCTGATGCTACTTGGTCTAGATTGGGCGTTCGATAACCAAGCCATAATCAACTTAAAAACTAGAAAGTGGCATTTGAGTCAGGGGACTACAGGGTCATAGCCCCACTCGACCCATCAGAAGGCGAGAGGTTCATAGAACCCACTTTTTTGGATTTAGAAGAGATCAACCAGTGGTACAGAAAAACTGTGCATGATGCAGACTACATAAACCCAACTACAGACAGGGTACTCAGTTGGTGAAGAATTACTTCATGTACAACAGACTCAGACGCCGGGTTAGAAAACTGCCAGCAAAGACTACACGAAGTATCCATGAGAAGGTGTGCCAGATTAGACTGTGCAGTAAGGTGGATTGGCACAGAAATCAGAGAAACACCCATTTTTCACGGGATAAATGATTTGGAAACTTTCTTAACATAATATGAAGATGAAGTATTAGAAAACCAGAGATTGCTAGCACTGGATTTAGCACTAAAGGCTACACCCGCAATATGGTGGGGTGCACAAAAAGAAACTATCATAGATTGGTACCAATGTAAGAGATTACTACACATAAGGTTTGACACAGAACAGACAAGTAACAAACAACATAAATATGACGGACTAGGAACACTAGCAGAACACTTGGAGGAGTGTAAAATGCTATGGAAAATGATGCCACCGGAGGAATGGTCTCACCACTTCATTCATACTCTAGAGGGCATATGAATGAATTGGTATACAAACTAGGAAATGCGTACAGGAACCAAGATATGGGAGACAATCCAAAAGAAATTTACAATCACTTTATCATTCGAGCATGAGAATCCCAACATAGACGTGGCCCTGAAACATATCAGAAACGTCATATTCATTCAAGAATCAGAAGTAGAATCTATCACAGAGGTACAACAACGAAATAAGAAGATAGTCAAGGATCTACTATCATGCTACCACATACAGGAGGAAGCAACAGATGCATATGATCCACGTGATATTCAGATCGAAGAAGTTGAAGGTGAGAGAGATGTGGAAGGACCATCCTTGTGTCAGAGGTCATATCTGTGCCAATAAATATAAATAAGGTTAACATAGGGACCGCCGAGCAGCCGAAAATGGTCAGCACTGGAGATTACTAGGACAAACAGACACTAGAAAGCATCAAAGAATTATTGCACGAATACAATGAACTTTTTCCCACAACCTTTACAGAGATGAAATGCATAGCCAGAGAATTAGGAGAAATGAATATACCACTTAGACCTGATGCGAGACCCATTAAACAACGACCATATAGATTGAATCCCATATATAAACATAAAGCTAAAGATGAGATCGACAGGATGATTGAGGCCGGAATCATCGAGCTAGTCGAAGAATTAGAATGGATAAGCCCGATGGTAGTACAGGACAAGAAACAGGGAAGAGGGATCAGGATATGTGTTGAATTGGGGAAGTTGAACAATGCATACCTACATGACCCATTCCCCACACCGTTCATGGATGAAGTACTAGAGATCGTAGGAGGCCACAAAGCCTACTCATTCACCAATGGATTCTCAAGATATCATTAGATTAAGATAGCACATGAGGATAGACACAACACCATGTTCGCGACATAATGATGATCTTATCAGTATACAGTCATGCTATTCGGACTGAAGAATGCACCTGCGATATTTTCTAGAGTGGTCATCGCAATATTTAAGGAATTCATCCATCAATTCCTCGAAGTATACCTGGATGATTGGACAGTGTATAGCTTACTAAAAACCCATGTGGAAGTTTTACGACTGATGTTAGAACGATGTAGACAGTGCCAGATATCACTAAATATCAAGAAATGCATATTTGGAACACCATTTGGGATACTATTGGGACACATAGTATGAAAATAGGGTTTTCTAGTGGATCCGACCAAAATTGTAGTCATTGTTAACCTACCAGCACCAAAAACATTCCGCCAACTAAGAGCAACACTAGGACATACGTGATATTACAGGAAATTCATCAAAGTCTACGCGTAGATTACAGGGCCAATGGAAAAAATGTTAAGGAAGGATACAAAGTATCAATGGAACAACGAGTGCCAACACGGTCTAGATAACCTGAAGGAAAAGATTGTCACCACACCAATATTGGTATTTCCAGATTGGGAGAAGACATTCCATGTACATGTAGATGCATCAATGATAGAACTTTGGAGCTATCTTAGCGCAACCAAGAGAAGGAGACTTGGATCACTCGATAGCGTTCGCAAGCAGAAAATTATCAGATTCAAAACAAAATTATAACACAAAAGAAAGAGAAGGCCTAGATATGGTTTATGCACTACAGACATATAGACATTAGCTATTAGGAAAACACTTTAATATGTTTACAGATCACTCAACCCTGAAATACCTAGTCAACAAGCTAGTGTTGGGGGGGAGAATCTATCGATGGTTATTTCTATTTCAAGAATTCAACTTTGAGGTAACAGTTAAACCAGGAAAATTGAATGTAGGACCTGACCACCTATCGAGGGTCAGAAATGGACAGGAACTAGCGAATTTAGAAGACAACTTTCCAGATGCACAACTATTCTTAGTACAGATTGATGACGTTTAGTTTGCAGAGATCATCCAGTACTTGAGCACAAGTACTGCGCCACAGGGATATACCACTATGCGAAAAAAAGAACCTGGTGGTCCGCAAAAATGACTATCAACTGATTGTAGGGCATCTATACAAAATGGGTACAAATAGCATCTTACGATGATACGTACTAGACCACGAACGACCAAGAATTTTAGTTGGAGGGAATTATGCAGGAAAAACTACCGCGCAGGATTATGGTGGCCAACGATCTATCGAGACTCGAAAGAATATTGTCAGCAATGTGATGTCTTTCAATGGGTCGACAAACCCAAAAAAAGGGACGAGATGCCACTACGACCGCAAGTGACAGTTTAGGCATTTGAAAAATGGACAATAGACTTTGTGGGACCCATTAACCCACCCGCCAAGAGAACAGGGGTGAGATACATTATCACCACGACGAAATACTTAACGAGATGGGCGGAAGCCACACCAGTAAAAGATTGCAGCGCAAAGATTTCGAACAGGTAATTACTATATTTGGGTGCCCAAGATTTCTAATGAGCGACCAAGGAACACACTTCATCAACAACACCATCCAAGTGATTCTTTAAGAATTCATAGTTCATCACCAAAAAAGCACACCATATCACCCACAAGCTAATGGCATGGTAGAAGCCTTCAACAAAATTCTAGAGAATGCCCCGACGAAGATATGTAATGTCAACATGGACGATTGGGATCTCAAGGTACCAGCAGTACTATGGGAATATAGGACTACATGCAAAAAGTTGACAGGTCACACACCATTTAATTTGGTCTATGGTCAAGAAGCAGTAGTACCATTAGAATTTCTAATACCTAGTCTACGTGTAACAACTATCACACAAATGACAAAATGAGGCACAGTCCAGGAATGACTGGATCAATTACTGTCAATGGAGGAAGAACGAATCTTGGCAGGATTCCATCAACAAGTATAGAAAGTGAGGGATAAAGCGTGGCACGACCACCACATCAAGAGAAAGATGTTCAAGGAAGGATATCTAGTATTGCTCTACGACAGTAAAGCACCACAACACCCTGGGAAGCTGAGGATGCATTGGCTAGGACCATACGAGGTAAAAGATGTCATAGACATAGGAGCTATACAGTTGAAAGATATAGCAGGCACAGACCTCAGAGGAATGATCAATGGGAGCCGAGTGAAGCT
>SNQJ01S0019673.1:38751-88099 GCA_010110895.2 Picea sitchensis
CACTCGGTGCTTGTTATCGATATGCTGTTAAGATCGAGCATAAATTTAAGCACCAGAACAAATGGGATTTTGGGTCTGCAAATCTTCAACAACCAAAGTATGAAAAAGATGACCCTAACAAATAGTCTCCTGAAAACCATTCCAAGCCACATGAAAATAAGGGTCAAGGGAAGACAAAGAAGGACACCGGAAAATGGTGCGATTTCCTCAAAATCCCCTGTCACAACATCGATGAATGTCGCTCAAAACAATCATTGGTGGCCGAGATCAAATACAAGATGCTGAACCCTCATTCAGAATCTGATTTTGAAAATACTAGTAAATGACAGATCATTGACGTAGACCCCATTGCTATTGTCACGACTGCGACAATTCAACTAGAAGAACCAACAGATCTTGAAGAGGGGGAGCGTATTTTTCATTCATAGATGTAGGTGATGGGGACCCCGCTTCATTTTATTGTTGATAGCGGAAGCCAGAAGAACCTCATCTCAGTAGAGGTCGTCAAATAGTTGGGATTGTCAATAACACCACACCCGTAGCCATACAACATCGGGTGGCTTCGTCAAGGATGAGATCTCCCTGTCAACCAACAGTGTAGATTTTCATATGACATCCAATGCTTCAATGATGAGGTATTATGTGATTTTGCCTCACTGGATGTTTGTGATGTTCTCTTGCGCCAACCATATATGTGGAGACGTCATGCTGTTTATGAGTCTCGACCTTGTAGTGTCATTGCTACGTTGGGGGTCATCTCCACATAATACTATAGTATTTTCGACTACTGTTCTACCTAAAAAGTTCTGCAAGGTAGTATCTCATACTACAAAATTTAGCTTCTTCACAATCTGTTCAAAAGGGGAACAAAAGAACACTATAACGACTACAACCTCTCCCCAAGCATCTTCTATCAAACAGAAGCAGGTCGACAAGGTTGCATCAAAGTGGAAATATTCCTTCTGCACATCGTCCTCTCATGTAGCCTGAATTGTTAAACAACCTCAACCTCAACAGGTTCGTGACAGACTTCCACAAACTGAACAACACGACGTCTCCCGCAAGACAAGCAACTCACCAATATGCATATTTAGAAAATGCTTTTCCCTCTCCCCTGGGAACTCAACGCAATGGATACTATTTATTCCTAAGGAGGGAGGATTGATCCAGGTGGATATCGGTGGCCACCCACCTTTTTTGATTGGCTCAAAATAGTTTTCTGGAAATTTTGGCAATTTACTATTTTTAGCAGTTTTTAACTTCCGGGGCCATTTTTAGGGCCCAAGTGAAGGTTTTTAGATATTGAGGTTCTTATTGATATCTAAAGTCATTATTGAGCCCCAAAAATGAATATCCTCTATGATACCTTTCCAACGATCTATCATACGCCTAAAACGGAGATCGTATGCAAAATTTACGACCCCGGGAAGTTGATGCACCAACTTACCCAAACGCGCCCACATGACTTTTGGCACTTCATCTCCTAGGGTTAGGTTTTTGGATGTCTAGGGTTTTGGGCATTCCGGTTTATTTTAAAAATTCCTTCAGAGCCTCATTGTAATCATATTCTTGCGAATGCGAGTATCTGTCACATCTCTTCTCAAAGATAAGATGCCACCATTCTATCGAGTCTTTCACTCTGTATTTTTACAGTCTTTGTACATTTATTTCATTAATAGAAATCATCTATTACTGTATATCTGTGTTTATGGTTTCATATTTGATACATTATTGAATATCTGCGATATCTCTCTACATTTCTTTGTTATATCTCCACTCTCATTTCATGCCGAAAATAATCCAGATCAATCCTTTCCTTGCTTTAACTCTGCGTCATTTTGTCCTGTCAGCCTGCTTTTGCTGACTTTTCTTTTCCTGCTTGTTTCCTTTTTCGATATGGTTGTTATCATTTCCCTTGTTTTTTTTTATTATTATTCTTTACTGCGCGGTGGGTGGTCGACTTCCCTTGTACAACTTCAGCCAACTCCCATTGATCATTCCTCTGAGGTCTGCGCCTGCTAGATCTCTTAACTTTACATATCCTCCATTCGTGACATATTTTACCTCATATGGTCCTCACCAATGCATTCTGAGCTTTCCTGGGTGCTACAACGATTTACTGTCGTAGAGAAATACTAGATTTCCTTCCTTGAATGTCTTCCTCTTGATGTGGCGGTCATGCCTCGAGCATCCTGTCGATCTCATCTTTAACTTTTTGTTTGTAGATGGGGTTTAGTCTGTATGGTCGCTGTTTAATGGGTCTCGCATCAGGTTTGAGTGGTATCTTCATTTCTCCTAATTCTATGACTATTCCTTTCATATTTGTAAAGGTTGTGGGAAAAAGGTTGCTGTATTCATGCAACAATTCTGTGAATCTTTCTAGTGTCTGTTCGTCCCAATAATCTCCAATGATGGCCATTTTGGGCTGCTCGGTGGTCCCTATGTTAACCTTATTGATATTGATTTGTGCAAAGATGACCTTTGATTCTAAGGGTGGTCCTTCCACCTCTCTCTCGCCTTCGACTTCTTCGATCTAAATATCACGTGAATCATCTTCATCTGGTGCTTCTCCCTATACCTGGTAGCATGACAATAGTTCCTTGACTGTATGCTTATTCTACTGTTGTACCTCTGTGATAACTTCCACTTCTGATTCTGTAATGAATATGACATCTCTGATCTGTTTCAGGGCTATGTCTATGTTGGGGTTCTCATGCTCGAATGAGAAAGTGACTGTAAGGTTCTGTTGGAGTGTTGCCCATGTCTTGGTTCCTTTTCACATTTCCTGGTCTATATACCAATTCGCTGGTATGAATTCTAAAGTATGACTGAAGTAGTGAGGCCATTCTTCTGGTGGCATAATTTTCCATAGTGTTTTACATGTCTCCAAGCGTTCTGCTAGCCTTCCTAGTCCATCATATTTTTGTCAGTTGTTCCATATCTATTCTACACTAAACCTTATGCACAATAATCGTTTGCATTGGTACCAATTTGTGATAGTCTCTTTGTGCGAACCCCACCATCTTGCGGGTGTGGATTTTAGTGATAAATCTAGTGCTAATAGTCTTTGGTTCTCTAAGACTTCATCTTTTTATTGTGTCAATAAAGTTTCCAAATCATTTAGTTCATGAAAACTGGGTGGTTCTCTGATTTCTGCACCAAGCCATCTTACTGCACGGTCTATTCTTGCACACCTTCTTGTGGATACTTCATGTAGTATTTGCTTCCAGTTTTCTAACCCAGTGTCTGAGTCTGTTGTGCATGAAGTAATGCTCTTCCAATCGAGTATCCCATCTGCAGTTGGGTTTATATAGTCTGCATCACGTGTAGTTGTTCTGTACAACTGGCCAATTTCATCTAGATCCATGAAAGTGGGTTCTACGAACCTCTCACCTTCTGATGGGTCAAGTGGTGCTATAACCCTGTAGTCTCCTGACTCAAATGTGATTTTTCTGGTTTTCAAGTTAATTATGGCCTGGTTGTTGAATGCCCAATCCGGACCAAGTAGCGTTGCGTAAGGTGTTGTACCATCTACTATTTCAATGACTTCAAAGTCTGCCTTGGTGCGCACTCCATCCAGATTGACGGTTACCCCTTTCAATCTACCTATTGGTAGGACTCGATGTTGATTTGTTAGTTTAATTGAACAGTTGAGTATCCCAGTGTAAGTTCTCCCATGCATTTCCATATGGTTTTTGGTTGTACGTTCACTTTGGATCCTAGATCTATTATAATATCTCCCATGTTGAAATCCCCAATATTAGCATTGATTGTAAATTCTCTATTTGTTCTTCTTCTAGTGTGTAGGTGGTTGACAATTTTTAGTTTTGGATTTTGTTCCATCTCGCTGCTACATTTCTCTAGGATGTTTTGCAATACTTTGATAGATAAAGGATCATTTAAAATTTTGATGCATGATTGAAAAACGTATTTGACAGTACTTACTTGTTCCTTAGGTTGTGTTATGTTGGTATGGTCCAGTGATGGTGGCATGTCATATTCCGGGGCTTCCTTGTTCTGTTGTGCAGTCAACGCTATTTCCTCCTTCTAGAATTTTTGTCGGGCTTCTGTAAAGATCTCCTTTTCCTTTTGCACATCAAACTACTTCTTCAGGCCGGGGTGCTTCTTTATCCATTGGGTTTGCGTTGGGTCCTGTCGAACTATGTCGTTTCCTATTCTCGTTCCTCCTCAAGTGACTATGTTGATGTTCCATCTGTCATCCCTTGCTTCGGCTGAAATCCACTGAACATTCTAGTTATTTTGGTTCCTTTTTTCCTGGATATTTATGAGTAGTGTCAGACATTCCTCTGTATCGTGGTCTGAAGCACAACAGTACATACATGTCGATGGTGGTAGTGATAATTCCTGTGCATAATGTCCTGGTTGCTGGCAATTGTGACATGTGACTGGTCCTCTTCCACATCTGAAACCTCCTCTAGCTCATCCTGCTCCTCTATAGGTTGTGCGATCACCACGTGGTGTGTTATATTGTGGTCCCTGAGTATACTGTGTGGTATTGTACTGGGGCTGTGTTGGGTTGTACTACGACTGTGCATTATTATAAGGTTGTTGCATAGTATTATACTGTTGTTTCACAGTGTTGTATGGTTCTGGGGCTTGAGTGAACTGTGGTGCTTCCTGCCCAGTCATCATTTCTACCTATACCCTGTATGGGTCTGAGGTTCTTTCCCGCATCAGCTCCATAGTTCGACAATATTTGTCGTCGTGACCCATTGACTTGCAAAATGTGCAATATGAGTTCATTGGGACTGTTTGGTATTTCCGCATCAACATGCAATGGTAGGTGTCGTGACCCTGTTTCTTGCAGAGTTCGCACCATAATCCCCCCTGTGTAAATGGGTTTGGCATGAATGTTTCTGTATACTATGTGAACGTCGAACATTCATTTTTGTGGTGTCCTTCTTTCCTACACGTGGTACACCAAATGACTTCTTGTTTGTCCTTGTTCTTATTTTGGTTCAATTGAAATGTTAAGTTCTTCAGATCCTCTTTCAGTTCTTCGATAGCTGGGTCCGTCTGCTGGTACTGATTCTCTTCCAATTGCAAGGCTGCATGCAGAGCCTCTGCTTGTACCTGAAACTTTTGTTTTCGTAGTGGATATTTTAAGTGTGGGAGTAGGGAGTTGACAAACAGGTGCCAATTTTGCATCTTGGTCATAAGGTATTTTAACTTCCCTTTTAATCACTTGAATCTCTGATCAATCTCCCATACTGATTCTCCTGGTTTCTATCTTATCTCAATCATCTCGTTCATATATTGATCCTTTGAGCTCGGCTTCTGGAAATCATTAATTAGTAGTTTCTTAGTGTCCTCCAGTGTCCTTTTCATCCTGAGAGTATTTTTTGTGTCTAGACTCATGTACCAATCTAGTGCGCGGTCTCTTAGCTTGATTTCTAGCTACGTGAGTTTGGTGTTGTCATCAGTGATATACTTTGCTTTCTAGATCTTAGCGCAAATGAATAGATGCTTCTCAGGGTCTTCCGCTGCTTCTCCTTGAAATTATGGTAATCTGATAGTAGGGTCATGTCCTTCCATTTTGAGTACTGAGCTACTGCCTCCTCTGCGCTATGTGGATACTTGACTAAGATTACCTGAAATGGCTCCTCCAGTTGTCTCTCCTTATGTAGATGTTCTTCTTGTTGTCGGACTTCCTCCAAAATTTGGTTGCCTAAATGGTGGTGTTCTGTGTGGCGTATTGGTCGCACATGGGTTTATGGGTTCCACACTGACATTGATACGAAAGGGGTGGCTGTATTCTCCTCCCAGTCTTGGGTCTCTTGTTTTCCTCTCATAGGTGGTGCATAGGATTTCGTCAATCTGCTCCACAGCCCGGAGATCCTCTACCTCTTCCTCATCGCTTGCCAATCCCTCCCTTTTGGCTATGGATTTCTTCTTGGTGTTTATCTTATATTGGTAGGGTGCTCCGCTACACGTCGTTCCTGATGATGCCAAGATCCACTTGAGTTGGTTGTCATCCATCGAGATCAGGTCCAAGGGTTCCTTTTCCTTTTTCTCTTTATCCTGCCCTCCTTCCATTCCTCCTCTTTTTGTCAATGCTTCCCCCCTTCCCCCATGCATGTAGGGAATTCTAACTATTTGATTCCATTGTCATTACACCTTTGTTATATAGAAGTATCTTAATAGAAGTATATAGAGATCGAATGTACCTTCCTTTGGTTCCTAGTAGAAATTCTTGCTCAGCTACACTGTATGACTTTGCGGTGTCTACTGCAAACTCTGTGATGAATACTGCCACAATACTGTCAAGCCAAAAGTCTACTGCATGAGTGAATTTGTTGTTCACCTGCTTCAACTGCTAAATATGTACTAGAGTCAAATCTAGTTGTCAAATCTGGTTCGTTGGGTGGTTATCCGTTAACCTTAAGATACACTCCTGTAGTAGATGTGGAAAATTACAGAAGAAGATTTCGTGTAAATCCGTAAACACGTATTTATCCAGGTATCTGCGTGGTGTGATTCTAGGGTTTCTATTGTCTTTGTGTGAAAACTCTATCTCTTTAGTTCGCAACCAACCCTCGATTTCTTCTCTCGTGGGGTTCCAAGGTCTCCACATTCCCTTCTAATGACTCATTGCTTCTTCGATGGTTCTTGTCCACTCTATCTCATCTACTCAGTCCTACCTTGTTCCTCTTAATACAACAACATAACCATTTGTTGGTTTTAATCGACTCCCTTCTCAGGTTATCTGAGTTATTGACCCAGGGTTCATGTCATTCAGGATTACAACAAAGCCTCTAACTATCGGCCCTCCTGGTAAACCAGAAGGCAACGCAGCGCCCGAAAGGTATTGCATAGTCTCACTCGAGATAACTAAGGATGGTTGACTGTAAGACTCAGGTGTTTACAACCTAGGACAGAATAGGAGATAAAGGGTTTCTTGATTAAGGCCATGTTCTGTGAACTGTTACTGTAATATACTTGTTCCCAGGAATCGCATGCATATAACTCAAAATATAAACATATTTTAATAATGCATTTGGTTATTCATCAATCATAGTTATCTATTGCTTGAAATAAGTTAAATCTATGCAAACATTCAACATATTACATAGATGTTACCGTGGTTCACCCCTCTTGGGATATGTCCATAAATATTTGGATTTTCTCTCTTGGATTATAGTAGTTCTTTATCTCCCTGCACCACGTGCTTATAGTTCTCTTCAAAAGTGGGTAATATCTATGCGAGGCGAACTAGATCGCACCAGGCTCTGCAGCCTGCTGTCTAATCCTCAGATCTACCTTCCCTCATATCTTTATTGCTCAACAGATTACAAAACTTGGTTCATACAATTCAAACCCCTCACATTTCGCCAACATAAATACTCAGAAAAATCACTCAATAACAATCACAATATTCATAGGAACTAACATAAAAACAACAACAATAACTACAACAACTACTACCCAAAGAAACACACACATATGATACTTTTGTATCTATATTTCTACATTTCGGGCTCTTCAACCACTTACAGAATATTACCAAAACCCTAACCCTTATTACGCTATGATTTTCTCCCATGTGCATGCTATTCTTCCTCCAGCTGTCACTTCCCGCTGTGCATGCTCTCTTGCATTCACACGTGTTGATCTTTTTCCAGTTGTCACTTTAGTTTCCTGCATGCTTTCTTTCCCATGATCGTCCTTCTTTCCACTTCAGCCTGGTGCCAACAATTACAATGAGGCTTTGAAGGCCTTTTTACAATAAACTGGAATGACAAAAACCCTAGACATCCAAAAACCTAACCCTAGGATATGAAGCGCCAAAATTCATGTGGGCCTCGTTTGGGTAAGTTGGTGCATCAACTTCCCGGGGTCGTAACTTTTGCATACGATCTTTGTTTTAGGTGTATGATAGCTCGTTGGAAAGGTATCATTGAGGAGATTCATTTTGGGGGATAAATAATGCCTTATATTATCATTAAGAACCTCTATATAAAAAAACCTTCACTTGGGCCCTGCAAATGGCCCCGAAAGTTAAAAATGCTAAAAATAGTAAATTTCCAAAATTTCCAGAAAACTGTTTTGAGCTAATCAAAAAAGGTGGGTGGTCACTGATATCCACCTGGATCAATCCTCCCTCCTTAGGAAGAAATGATATCCATTTCATTGAGTTCCTGGGGGGGAGGGAAAAACATTTTCTAAATCTGCATCTTGGTGAGCTGCTTGCCTTGCGGGAGATGTCGCGTTGTTCAGTTCGTCACGAACCTGTTGAGGTTGAGGCTGTTCGAAAATTTGGGCTACATGAGAGTGTTATCACTCTATAATTTCTTATGTTGAGGGAGAAATTGACAGAGGTAACTGTTTCAATCACTTGGAGTCTTGGATCTAGCCCTCCAAGACTTTGAGAGGGCTCTCTCTGTATGATTTAGCTTGGTTTGGCGTAGGATATTAGGCTAGATATGAAGGATCGGGGTTTTTGGTTTTTAAATGGTTGGTTTGGGACAACAAGGAGGTCCATTGGGAAAATCGGGTCTGTGCTTAAGTATATGATTCACTCTCAGATCTAGACAAATATCCTACACAGGGAAAGGTAGTGGAAATGTTGGATTGAATTAAGTTTGAATGGTGTCAAATGAGGAAGAAATAGGGGAGGAAAAAGCCAAGTAAAGGAGAATTTAAGAATTCCTAAACTGAGATTTTAGAAGAGAAACATAAAGATTATCAAGAACCATATGCAGAGTATTTCTCCAATAAATTCTGCTTTATTAATTTTCCTTTGACAATAAGAATTTGAAAAAAAATGAAATGATAACTGGAAAAACACTTAACAGAGAAAATAAACGCCACCAACACCTCGACACAAGAATCCTGTCAACAACTTGCCTATTACTGATCGATCATTTCGAGATTACAAAAAACAAATTCTGGAATGGCAAGGCCCATAGTCCAGCAAAGAAAAACCACTTCCTTCCAGGTTGAACCCTCCCTTCATCTTTTACATGTGCATATATAGAAGAAAAATGCCTCAGCCTTCAAAAGACTCGAGCTCTAATTTTTCGTTTCTAATAATAGAAAATGGTTATATGGAATGACACATGTATCCATTAAACTTCCTAATTCCTAGGAACTAACTTAACAAAGATAATTTGAAATATGGAAATGCCACTTGAGCACCTCGAATGCTAGAGGTTGTTAGAATTTGTTGACAACTGGAAAAATTGTGTTCTAACCACTGCCTGAAATGTGGGAAAGCTTTTCCACTTGTCATGAATGAATTTAAATTGCCACCTGATGATGATCGAGATGCCATCTGCTCCATGAAATCTGGGATAAATATCTTTAGATTACCTCTCTCCCAACTACTTCCTCGAGTCCTGGATCTGCCTTGTTTTGCACTGGCTGAATTGGTGCCTTGACTGTCATTTGTATTCAAAAGGATGTCCAAAAACATGGACACTCTGCCACTTGTCTCGAAAAAATATCCTTCAACCTCATGGATATAAAGGTTGTTCCACAATGCTGCCTTGCTTTCAGAACCCATATTTATAATTTTGTGGCCATCAATTTCCTGAGTCTTATCATCAACAATCTTCAATATCCCTTTGTATACCGCATGCGTTGAATCATACTTAAACATGTAAGCCATGTATTTGGCATCAATGAACAAGTCATTGATCACAACTACTTCAACATCTTCCCTATCCAATGCAACACACAAAACCAACCTCTCAATACGACTGAATCCATTTATTCCAATCTTGTTCCTCTCCTTTCCTAAGGATTTTTGAACTCTAGGATGGATCTCTGTTTCAATAGCTCGAATTGGTTGCAAAGTCCTAACACTCTGACTCTGTAAGGCTGAACCCTAATAAAACTACGCAATAGATCCGAAGAAATTGTTTCCAAAGCATCCGAAAGGCAATCTAACTGTGCCATTAGTGCTTGTTATCTTCGATACATTCGGGTGAGTACATTGTTGTAGCATTTCAATTTCTCCCCGTATCTCCTCATAGCCCTCTTCCCCTTCACATAAAGCGATCACTTTGATGGAAACCAGTTCTGAAGTTTTGAGATCTCTAGCTTTATAGACCACCCCATAAGACCCTTTTAATCTTCATTAAAAATCTATGGAGTATGACTTGCCCTTCAGAACCAGGTATTGAAAACAATTACCAAATGAGTACAATCATCAACATTTCGTGTGGAAAAAATTAGGCACTGCTGTAACAAGATTCGAGCATCAGGCATTGGCAATGTGGAGATTATTTGTAGAAAAACATCTTCCAAATCCCAATAAGAAACTTTAGAGTATTTGATGGGGTAGGGGAAACACTATCTCTGCAGGTAATAAGAACTAGAAGCCAATCCTTTACAAGTTTCATCTGTACCTTCAGGGAAAACGTTATCACATCATCAAGGGAGACACAACTTTAGCCAATGACCAATCTCTTCGCCAAAGAAATTGATGCCCTTTGAATGAAACCCTGCATTTGCTTAAATAAAATAACAGTGAAATTTTTTGAAAATGATGATGCATCCTTTAGTCTTTAACAATTACATCCACTACAGGTTTACATTTAAATCTACAACTTAACACCTGTATGCGCATATAAACACCTATGTGCACTTGAATTTGCAGGAGCCTCATTTAGGTTCCTCATGCGACCAAGAGAATCGATCTAGCAAGAGAAGGAAGTCCATGCTCTGCAACCTTATCAATTTCTGCCCTTAAGAAAAGTAAACTTCCTTGTAAGAAGAGCAACAACTAGCAGGGTACAATTATGCAATCAATGGTCGAGATGGAGTCGAACGATTGGTGGTTTCTATGAGTATCTATGTTGGCGCCATTCATGTACCAGATCATTCCTGAGCGATGATGTTTATCCAACCTGCCTTACATTTTCCTTAACCTCAAAACAAATGCATCCTTGGCAACATACCACAGTGTTCATTCGAACTGAAAACTTAGCTAAATGAACATCTAGAACCTATAAATATAAAAAAAAACAATGCCCCAACACCAGGTAAATGCACTTGATAGTTGTTGCAATTTGTTTTATTTTTTAACCTTGTGGAAAAATCCCACATTCACGAGGAGAGAGCATTTATAAACGTTTACATATGCAAACATTTGCATTGTATACTCGACGATGTGAGCCCAAGGCTACTACTTGTGTTGGGCACTGGTGGTTCAACACTGGCTTGTATGTTGTTGCTGTTTGACCTTGTGTTATTGTTGATGTAGGTGCATGGCTCAAGGATTTGAAGATTGGCCTTTTGGGCCCAAAATATTTTGGCATAAATTTAAATGAACTAAATAAGACCCTATTATTAAAACTCAAGAGCTAAAAAGTCAATTTTTTTGCCAAAATTTTAAAACTAAAATAAAATTAGACTTGCTCTCAAAATAAGAGCTACCTCCACACCATGATTTTTAAATTTTTCCCGCAAAGGAACCTGAGAGACCAGAGATTCTTTAAAAAACCAATTTTTTGACAAAAATCCACAAATTAACCTGCGATAAAAGTTGAGAAGTGTTGAGAGTTTTTTGCCACCTTCACATTTTCTCTATGCGCCACGAATCATCTGCGTTATGCCCAAAATATGCCCGAAATAGATATCAGTCAGAATACTGATTTTCCCTATAAGTTATAGGGTCCTAACATAGGCTCCACCTGGGGAAGATAGATCCAAAGCAGGTGTCTATAACCGCCAAACTCTGGGAACTTGATGATCAATGTCATCCTATTAGGCAATGGTGTCCAATTTATGAACTGAAAACTGAAATTTAGACTTAGAACTAATGACTGAAACTTTGTACTGCAGATTTTAAAACTGAAAATTCTGTACATCGGAGATCTGATGGTTGAATTGCAATCTAAAAAATGTTGAACTGAAGAAATACTTGGAAAATGCTCAAAGTACTGAGCTTATTTGCACACATCTACCTACCCTACTTTGCTAACAGTTACTACTCAATCAGGTAATGAAAAAGTGCCAATGAATCCAACCCAACAATTGATGCCATGATTGGGCTTCCTCATCATGCTTGATGAAAATAAAAACTGAAATATGTTACATGTAATGGCAACTAGTGATGGCTTGGGTCCTTGCAGAAAAAAACATGATTGAACAATTATACTGAAGAGGAGCTCCATATAATTTGCAACCGGGTCAATACATATATGATCTATTTGTTGATTCTCCAGGAACTCATTTAGCATTTTAACATGGATGAGTTTTCCATCCGTATCCCCAATATTAGACCATGATTTCAACTCTTCAATTTCAGACTTATGCTTGCAAACAAAATATTCATCAATTGGAAAATCGAAAGACAATACAATCTCTTTTGGTTTTGGAGACGTAAGATTCTCATAAAACAGTTTTGGATTTTGGAAATTGTAGGACTGAATCTGAGTATTCAAGATCTCAATATCCTTTTCAAGTCTTTCAACAAACAACTCGAGAACAAAAATTTTAACTTCGGGAGAAAACTTTCTCAATTTCCAATAGTGAAACACGGTTGTTAACAAAACTTCATCAATTTGAAAATCTGCGAACTCATCCCTGAATTCTTTTATAGCTTCACAAGATATAGGATTTTCCACATACCCTGTCATCTTGAATCATCATCAATGTTCTGAAATCTAGATCCGTTGGCAGTGAAGTCGCTCGTGAACTTTGAAGCTCGAGATCTTTGAACAATGGTGTCGCTAGGTGAATGGTACAACCTTTCTGTGTTTGGCTTCTATTCACCATTAGAGGTCAAATATGAACTTGAAGTGCACTTCTGGAGAATGTTCCCCAGTATGGTCACCAAAATGTTATCACTCTGTAATTTGTCAGGCTGAGGGAGAAATTGACAAAGGTAACTGTTTCAACCACTTGGAGTCTTGGATCTATCCCTCCAAGACTCAGAGAGGGCTCTCTTTGTATGATTTAGCTTGGTTTGGCATAGGATATTAGGCTAGTTATGAGGGATCGGGGTTTTTGGTTTTTAAATGGTTGGTTTGGGACAACAAGGAGGGCCATTGGGCAAATAGGGTCTGTGCTTAAATATATGATTCACTCTCAGATCTAGACAAATCTCCTACACAGGGAAAGGTAGTGGAAATGTTGGATTGAATTAAGTTTGAATGGTGTCAAATGAGGAAGAAATAGGGGAGGAAAAAGCCAAGAGCATTTAAGAACTCCTAAACTGAGCTTTTGGAAAAGAAACATAAAGATTATCAAGAACCAGATGCAGAGTATTTCTCCAATAAATTCTGCTCTATTAATTTTCCTTTGACAATAAGAATTTGAAAACAAATGAAATGATAACTGGAAAAACACTTAACAAAGAAAAGAAACACCACCAACACCTTGACACAAGAATCCTGTCAACAACTTGCCTATTACTGATCGATCATTTCAAGATTACAGAAATACCTTTCTGGAATGGCAAGGCCCATAGTCAAACAAAGAAAAACCACTTCCTTCCAGGTCGAACCCTCCCTTCATCTTTTACATGTGCATATATAGAAGAAAAATGCCTCATCCTTCAAAAGACTCGAGCTCTAATTTTCTGTTTCTAATAATAGAAAACAATTATATGGAATGACACATGTAACCACTAAACTTTATAATTCCTAGGAACTAACTTAACAAAGAATTATTTGAAATCTAGAAATGCCACTTGAGCACCTCGAATGCTAGAGGTTGTTAGAATTTGCTAACAGTTGGAGAAACTGTGTTCTAACCACTACCTGAAATGTGGGAAAGATTTTCCATTTGTCATGAATGAATTTAAATTGCGACCTGATGATGATCAAGCTGCCATCTGCTCCATGAAATCTAGGATAAATATCTTTAGATTACCTCTTTCCCAACTACTGCCTCGAGTCCTGGATCTACCTCATTTTGCACTGGCTGAATTGGTGCCTTGACTGCCAGCTGTATTCAAAAGGATGTCCAAAAACAGGGACACTCTCCCACTTGTCTGGAAAAAATATCCTTCAACCTCATGGATATAAAGGTTGTTCCACAATGCTGCCTTGCTTTCAGAACCCATATTTATAATTCTATGGCCATCAATTTCCAGAGTCTTATCATCAACAATCTTTAAACTCCCTTTGTATACTGCATGAGTTGAATCATACTTAAACATGTAAGCCATGTATTTGGCATCAATGAACGAGTCATTGATCACAACTACTTCAATATATTCCCTATCCAATGCAACACACAAAGCCAATCTCCCAATATGGCTGAATCCATTTATTCAAATCTTGTTTCTCTCCTTTCCTGAGGATTTTTGAACTCTCGGATGAATCTCTGTTTCAATAGCTCGAATTAGTTGCAAATTCCTAGCACTCTAACTCTATAAGGCTGAACCCTGATAAAACTACGCAGTGGATCCGAAGAAATTGCTTCCAAAGCATCCGAAAGGCAATCTAACTATGCCATCAATGCTTGTTATCTTCGATACATTCGGGTGATTACATTGCTGCAGAATTTCAATTTCTCCCCATATCTCCTCATAGCCGTCTTCCCCTTCCCATAAAATGATCACTTTGATGGAAACCAGTTCTAAAGTTTTGCGATCTCTAGCTTTATAGACCGCTCCATAAGACCCTTTTAATCTTCCTTAAAAATCTGTGGAGTATGACTTTCCCTTTAACCAGGTATTGAAAAAAATTACCAAATGAGTACAATCATCCACATTTTGAGTGGAAAAACCTAGGCACTGCTATAAAAAGCTTCAAGCATCAGGCATTGGCAATGTGGAGATTATTTGTAGAAAAACATCTTCCAAATCCTGATAAGAAACTTTAGCGCATTTGATGGGGTAGGGGAAACACTATCTCCGCAGGTGATAAGAACTGGAAGCCAATCCTTTACAAGTTTCATCTATACCTTCAGGGAAAATGTCATCACATCATCAAGGGAAACACAAATTCAGCCGACGACCAATCTCTTCACCAAAGAAATCGATGCCCTTTGAATGATACCCTGCATTTTCTTAAATAAAATAATAGTGAAAGTTTTTGAAAACGATGATGCATCCTTGAGGATTTAACAATTACATCCACTATAGGTTTACATTTAAATTTGCAACTTAACACCTGTATGCGTATCTAAACACCTCTGCACACTTGATTTTGCAAGAGCCTCATTCAGGTTCCTCATGCGGCTAAGAGAATCGATCTAGCAAGAAAAGGAAGTCCACGCTCTGCAAACTTATCAATTTCCTCCCTCAAGAAAAGTAAACTTCCTTGTAAGAAGAGCAATAGCTAGCAAGGTGCAATTATGCAATCAATGGTCGAGATGGAGTCAACCGATTGGTGGTTTCTATGAGTATCTATGTTGGCACCCTTCATGTACCAGATTATGCCTGAGCGATGATGTTTCTCCAGCCTACCTTACATTTTCCTTAACCTCAACACGAATGCATCCTTGGAAACATACCACAGTGTTCATTCGAACTGAAAACTTAGCTAAATGAACATATATCACCTGTAAATATTAAAAAAAACAATGACCCGACACCTGGTAAATGCACTTGACAACTTTTGCAATTTGTTTTATTTTTTAACCTTGTGGAAAAATCCCACTTTCACGAGGAGAGAGAATTTATAAATGTTTACATATGCGAACGTTTTCATTGTATACTCGACGATGTGAGCCCAAGGATACTACTTGTGTTGGGCACTGGTGCTTCGGTGCTGGCTTGTATGTTGTTGTTGTTTGACCTTGTGTTATTGTTGATGTAGGTGCATGGCTCGAGGATTTGAAGATTGGCCTTTCGGGCCCAAATATTTTGGCATAAATTTAAATGAACTAAATAAGACCCTGTTATTAAAGCCCGAGAGCTAAAAAGTCAATTTTTTTGCCAAAACTTTAAAACTAAAATAAAATTAAACTTGCTCTCAAAATAAGAGCTACCTCCACACCATGATTTTTAACTTTTCCCCCCAAAGGAACCCGAGAGACCAGAGATTCTTTAAAAAACCAACTTTTTGACAAAAATCCACAAATTAACCTACGATAAAAGTTGAGAAATGTTGAGATTTTTTTGCCACCTTCACATTTTCGCTATGCACCATGAGTATTCTGCGTTATGCCCAAAATAGATATCATTCAAAATACTGATTTTCCCTATAAGTTATTATGTCCTAACAGAGAGGACAATGTGCAAAAGGAATATTTGTTCTTTGCTACAACCTTTTCAACCTTCTTCTGTTTCATAGAAGGTGCTTGGGGTGAGCCTATAGTGGTTGCAGTGTCCTTTTGTTCCCCTTTTGAACAGATTGTGAAGAAGTTGAATTTTGCATTATGAGATACTACCTTGCGACACTTTTTAGGTGGAAAAATAGTCAGAACTACCTCTGATATTCTGTAGAGATGAGCCCCCAACGTAACAATGACACTACGAGGTTGAGACTCAAACAACATGGCGTCTCCACGTATATGGTTGGCCCAAGAGAACATCACAAAAATCCAGTGGGAAAACATCACATAATACCTCATCCTTGAAGGGTTGGATGTCGTATGAAAATCGACACTGTTGGCTAACACAGAGATCTCGTCCTTGGGGAAGCCACTAGATGTTGTATGGATGTGGGTGTGGTGTTGTCGACAATCCCAACTATTTGATGACCTCTGCTGAGTTGAGGTTCTTCTGGCTTCCGCTATCAACAATAAAATGAAGTGGGGTCCCCTTCACCCACATATGTGAATGAAAAATATGTTCCCCCTCTTCAGGATCTGCTGGTTCTTCTGGTTGAATTCCCGCGGTTATGACAATAGCAGTGGGGTCTGCGTCAATGATCTGTCCTTTACCAATATTTTTAGAATCAAATTCTGAATTAGGGTTCGACTCCTTGTCTTTGATCTTGGCCACCAATGATTGTTCTGAGAGACATTCATCGGTGTTGTGCCAGGGGATTTTGTGGAAATTGCACAATTTTTTGGTGTCCTTCTTTGTCTTCTCGTGACCGTTCTTTTAATGTGTCTTGGAATGGTTTTCAGGAGACTCTTTGTTAGGGACATCTTTTTCATACTTTGGTTGTTGCAGATTTGCAGACCCAAAATCCTGTTTGTTTTGGTGCTTAAATTTATGCTCGATTTTAACAACATATCGATAAGCAACATTGAGTGATGAGATGTCCAAAAAATCCATTTCAGTTTGGATGTATCTATGTAGAGCCCCACGGTATTTTAGAACCAAATGTTGTTCAGAGACTTTGATACCCAACTTGGTGTGCAAGGTATGGAAGGTGTTGGTGAACTCTGAAACTGCTTGGCCCCTCTCTTGTCGCAGTGTGGTCCCTCTCATGTACTGGTCGTCATAGTTTCCAATAGGGTAATATTGTTCCTTTACTGCATCCACAAAAAAATCCCAAGTGGGCTTGGCCCCATATATTCTAGACTCCTTTGTGGAACTCTACTCCTAGTAAGTTTCCCACCAATATTTGACATGGGGGAGAGCCTTAAGGAGCGTGAAGAGGATCTTTTCTCTGTTGGAAAAATTGTGAACAGAGAAATAACCTTCTAACAGATTTAACCATTTATCTAGGGCATCCGCATCTATCTGACCTTCAAATATAGGAATATCAAAATTGACCTGTACCTTAAAAGGCGAGGCGCCTCCAAAGTGGCCGCTTGATGAATATGTGCCTGATGCAATCGGGAAGCGTTGAAGGATGTGGAAAAATTCTCCATCATTTCGTATCTCAGTCACGTGAGAGCTTGCTCAAGCAACATACTTATAGGATCCCCTGCTCCGTCGTTTTTATTTTCTTCTGCCATTGAGGGTTTCTTGTGTGTGCGAGAGAAATTTTCCTCAAGAGAGACAAGCTAGAGACCCAACTTGCTATACTCGGACCTCGTTGGGGACATGCACTGAAAAAACAATCAAGAACAACTTGCTCTGATACCACTGATTCGGATTATTTTCGGCACGAAATGAGAGCGGAGATATAATAAAGAAATGTAGAGAGATATCGAAGATATTCAATAATATAACAGGAATGTATCAGAGATGAAACCATAAACACATATATATAGTAATACATGATTTCTATTAATGAAATAAATGTACAAAGACTGTAAAAATACAGAGTAAAAGACTCTCTATAATGGTGGCAACTTATCTCTGAGAAGAGATGTGATGACTACTCACATTCATAAGAAGATGATTAAAATGAGGCTCTGAAGGATTTTTTACAATAAACCTGAATGCCAAAAACCTAACCCTAGGAGATGAAGCACCAAAAGTCATGTGGGCCCCGTTTGGGTAAGTTGGTGCATCAACTTCCCGGGGTCATAACTTTTGCATACGATCTATGTTTTAGGCGTATGATAGCTCGTTGGAAAGGTATCGTCGAGGATATTAATTTTGGGGGTTCAATAATTCCTTTGAATATCATTTAGAACCTATATATCGAAAAACCTTCACTTGGTCGCTCAAAATGGCCCAAAATAGTAAATTGCCAAAATTTCCAAAAAACTGTTTTGAGCTAGTCAGAAAAGGTGGGTGGCCACCGATATCCACCTGGATCAATCCTACCTCTTTATGAAGAAATGGTATCCATTTCATTGAGTTCCCAGGGGAGAGGGAAAATCATTTTCTAAATCTTCATCTTGGTGAGTTGCTTGCCTTGCGGGAGACATTGCGTTGTTCAGTTTGTGGAAGTCTGTCACGAACCTGTTGAGGCTGAGGCTGTTCGACAAGTCGGGATACATGAGAGGATGATGTGCAGAAGGAATCTTTGTACTTTTTTGCAATCTTGTCGACCTACTTCTGTTTTATAGAGGGTGCTTGGGGCGAGGCTGTAGTGGTTGCAGTGTCCTTCTGTTCCCCTTTTGAATAGATTGTGAAGAAGCTGAATTTTGCAGTATGAGATACTACCTTGTGACACTTTTTAGGTGGAAGAGTAGTCAGAACTACCTCTCGTATTCTGTAGAGATGAACCCCCAACGTAACAATGACACTACGAGGTCGAGACTCATAAAAAACATGGCGTCTCCACATTTATGGTTGGCCCAAGAGAACATCACAAACATCCAGTGCGACAACATCACATAATACCTCATCCTTGAAGGGTTGGATGCCATATGAAAATCGACACTGTTGGCTGACACAAAGATCTCGTCCTTGGCGAAGCCACCTGATGTTGTATGGCTGCGGGTGTAGTGTTGTTGAAAATTCCAACTATTTGATGACCTCTGCTGAGATGAGGTTCTTCTGGCTTCCAAAATCAATAATAAAATGAAGCGGGGTCCCCTTCACCCATAGCTATGAATGAAAAAGACGTTCCCTTTGTTCAGTATCTGCTGGTTCTTCTGGTTGAATTTCTACGGTCACGATAATAGCAGTGGGGTCTACGTCAATGATCTATCCTTTACCAGTATTTTCAGAATCAGATTCTGAATCAGGGTTCGGCTCCTTGTCTTTGATCTCAGCCACCAATGACTGTTTTGAGCGACATTCATCGGTGTTGTGCCNGAATAGATTGTGAAGAAGCTGAATTTTGCAGTATGAGATACTACCTTGTGACACTTTTTAGGTGGAAGAGTAGTCAGAACTACCTCTCGTATTCTGTAGAGATGAACCCCCAACGTAACAATGACACTACGAGGTCGAGACTCATAAAAAACATGGCGTCTCCACATTTATGGTTGGCCCAAGAGAACATCACAAACATCCAGTGCGACAACATCACATAATACCTCATCCTTGAAGGGTTGGATGCCATATGAAAATCGACACTGTTGGCTGACACAAAGATCTCGTCCTTGGCGAAGCCACCTGATGTTGTATGGCTGCGGGTGTAGTGTTGTTGAAAATTCCAACTATTTGATGACCTCTGCTGAGATGAGGTTCTTCTGGCTTCCAAAATCAATAATAAAATGAAGCGGGGTCCCCTTCACCCATAGCTATGAATGAAAAAGACGTTCCCTTTGTTCAGTATCTGCTGGTTCTTCTGGTTGAATTTCTACGGTCACGATAATAGCAGTGGGGTCTACGTCAATGATCTATCCTTTACCAGTATTTTCAGAATCAGATTCTGAATCAGGGTTCGGCTCCTTGTCTTTGATCTCAGCCACCAATGACTGTTTTGAGCGACATTCATCGGTGTTGTGCCAAGGGATTTTGTGGAAATCACACCATTTTTTGGTGTCCTTCTTTGTCTTCCTGTGACCCTTCTTTTCATGTGGCTTGGAATGGTTTTCAGGAGACTGTTTGTTAGGGTCGTATTTGTCATACTTTGGTTGTTGCATATTTACAGACCCAAAATCCCATTTGTTCTGGTGCTTAAATTTATGCTCGATTTTAACAGCATATCGATAAGCAACACCGAGTGATGAGATGTCCAAAAAATCCATTTTAGTTTGGATGTATCTGTGTAGAGCCCCACGGTATTTCAGAAACAAATGTTGTTCAAAGTCTTTGATACCCAGCTTGGTGCGCAAGGTATTGAAGGTATTGGTGAATTCCAAAACTGGTTGGCCCCTCTCTTGCCACATTGTGGTCCATCTCATGTACTGGTCCTCATAGTTTCCAACACGGTAATATTTTTCCTTTACTACATGCACAAAAATATCCCAAGTAGGCTCGGGCCCATATATTCCAGACTCCTCTATGGAAATATGCTCCCAGTAAATTTTCCACCAATGTTTGACATGGAGGAGAGCCTTAAGGAGCACGAAGATGATCTTTTCTCTGTCAGAAAAATTGTGAACAGAGAAATAACCTTCTAACAGATTTAACCATTTATCTAGGGCATCCACATCTATCTGATCTTCAAATATAGGAATATCAAAATTGACCTATACCTTAAAAGGCGAGGGTCCTCCAAAGTGGTCGCTTGATGCTATCAGGAGGTGTTGAAGGATGTAGGAAAAATTCTCCATCATTTCTTCCCTCTGTCGCGTGAGATCTTGATCAAGCAATAGACTTATAGGATCGTCTGCTCCGTCATTTTTCTTTTCTTCCACCATTGAGGGTTTCTTGGGTGTGATCAGAGCGATTTTCCTCAGGAGAGCTCGAGACCCAACTTTCTATACTCGGACCTCTTCGGGGACATGGACTAAAAAAATGGTCAAGAACAACCTACTCTGATACCACTAATCCGGATTATTTTCGGCATGAAATGAGAGCGGAGATGTAATAAGGAAATGCCGAGAGATATCACAGATATTCAATAATATAACAGGAATGTATCAGAGATGCAACCATAAACACATATATACAGTAATACACAATATCTATTAATGAAATAAATGTACATAGACTTTAAAAATAGAGAGTGAAAGACTCGCCAGAATGGTGGCAACTTATCTCTGAGAAGAGATGTGACAACTACTCGCATTCGCAAGAACATGATTACAATGAGACTCTGAAGGAATTTTTACAATAAAACGGAATGAAAAAAACCCTAGACATCCAAAAACCTAACCCCAGGAGATGAAGCGCCAAAATTCATGTGGGCCCTGTTTGGGTAAGTTGGTGCATCAACTTCCCGGGGTCGTAACGTTTGCATACGATCTCCATTTTAGGAGTATGATAGCTCGTTGGAAAGGTATCATTGAGGAGATTCATTTTGGGGGCTCAAAGATGCCTTTAGATATCAGTGAAAATTTTGATATCTAAAAACCTTCACTTGGGCCCTCAAAATGGCCCCGGAAGCTAAAAACTGCTAAAAATAGTAAATTGCCAAAATATTCAGAAAACTATTTTGAACCAGTCGGAAAAGGTGGGTGGCCACCGATATCCATTTGGATAAATCCTCCCTCCTTAGGAAGAAATGGTCTCCATTTTGTTGAGTTCCTGGGGGAGAGGGAAAAGTGTTTTCTAAATCTGCATCTTGGTGAGTTGCTTGCCTTGCGGGAGACGTCGCGTTGTTCAGTTTGTGGAAGTTTGTCATGAACCTGTTGAGGCTGAGGCTATTTGAAAAGTCAGGCTACATGATAGGATGATGTGAAGAAGGAATATTTTCACTTTACTACAACCTTGTCGAACTTCTTCTGTTTAATAGAAGGTGCTTGGGGTGAGGCTGTAGTGGTTGCAGTGTCTTTCTGTTCCCCTTTTGAACAAATTGTGAAGAAGCTGAATTTTTCAGTATGATATACTACCTTGCGACACTTTTTAGGTGGAACAGTAGTCAGAACTACCTCTGGTATTTTTTAGAGATGACCCCCCAACGTAACAATGAAACTACAAGGTCAAGACTCATAAACAACATGGCATCTCCACATATATGGTTGGCCAAAGAGAACATCACAAACATCCAGTGGGGAAACATCACATAATACCTCATCCTTGAAGGGTTGGATGTCATATGAAAATCGACACTGTTGCCTGACACAGAGATCTCGTCCTTGGCGAAGACACCCGATGTTGTATGGCCACGGGTGTGGTGTTGTCGACAATCCCAACTATTTGATGACCTCTGCTGAGATGAGGTTCTTCTGGCTTTTGCTATCAACAATAAAATGAAGCGGGGTCCCCTTCACCTACATCTGTGAATGAAAAAGATATTCCCCCTCTTCAAGATCTACTGGTTCTTCTGGTTAAATTTCCGCGGTAGAGACAATAACAGTGGGGTCTGCATCAATGATCTGTCCTTTACCAGTATTTTTAGAATTAGATTCTGAATCAGGGTTTGGCTCCTTGTCTTTGATCTCGGCCACCAATGACTATTTTGAGTGATAGTCATCGGTGTTGTGCCAGGGGATTTTGTGGAAATCGCACCATTTTTCGGTGTCCTTCTTTGTCTTCCCGTTACCCTTCTTTTCATGTGGCTTGGAATGGTTTTCGGGAGACTGTTTTTTAGGGCCGTCTTTGTCATACTTTGGTTTTTACAGAGTTACAGACCCGAAATCCCGTTTGTTCTGGTGCATAAATTTCTGCTCGATTTTAACAACATATTGATAAGAAGCACTGAGTGATAAGATGTCTAGAAAATCCATTTTAGGTTGGATGTATCTGTGGAGAGCCCCATGGTATTTCAGAACCAAATGTCGTTCGGAGTCTTTGATACCCATCTTGGTGCGCAAGGTATGGAAGGTCTTGGTGAATTCCGAAATTGCTTGGCCCCTCTCTTGCCACAGTGTGGTCCATCTCATGTACTGGTCCTCATAGTTTCCAACAGGGTAATATTGTTCCTTTACCGCATCCATAAAAAAAATCCAAGTGGGCTCGGCCCCATATATTCTAGACTCCTCTGTGGAACTATGCTCCCAGTAAGTTTCCCACCAATGTTTGACATCGGAGAGGGCCTTAAGGAGTGTGAAGATGATCTTTTCTTTGTCGAAAAAATTGTGAACAAAGAAATAACCTTCTAACATATTTAACCATTTACCAGGGCATCCACATCTATCTGACCTTCAAATATAGGAATATCTAAATTGACCTATACCTTAAAAGGCAAGGTACCTCCAAAGTGGCCGCTTGATGAGTATGCACCTGATGCTATCGGGAGGCGTTGAAGGATGTGGGAAAAATTTTCCATCATTTTTCCCTCTGTCGTGTGAGAGCTTGCTCAAGCAACAAACTTATAGGATCGTCTGCTCCGTCATTTTTCTTTTCTTCCACCATTTATGGTTTATTGGGTGTGCGAGAGTGATTGTCCTTAAGAGAGACAATATCAAGACCCAACTTGCTATACTCGAACCTCGTCAGGGACATGCACTGAAAAAATGATCAAGAACAACCTACTTTGATACCACTGATCCAGATTATTGTCGGCACGAAATGAGAGTGGAGATATAATAAAGAAATGTAGAGAGATATGAAAAATATTCAATAATATAACAGGAATGTATCAAAGATGTAACCATAAACAAAAATATACAATAATACACAAGTTCTATTAATGAAAGAAATGTACAGAGACTATAAAAATATAGAGTGAAAGACTCGCTAGAATGGTGGCAGCTTATCTCTGAGAAGAGATGTGACGGCTACTCGCATTCACAAGAATATGATTACAATGAGGCTCTGAAGGAATTTTTATAATAAACCGCAATTCCAAAAACCCTAGACATCCAAAAACCCTAGACATCCAAAAACTTAACCCTAGGAGATGAAGCGCCAAAAGTCATATGGGCCCCATTTGGGTAAGTTGGTGCATCAACTTCCCGGGGTTGTAACGTTTGCATACGATCTCCGTTTTAGGCGTATGATAGCTCATTGGAAAGGTATCATCGAGGAGATTAATTTTTGGGGATAAATAATGCCTTCAACTATAATTGAGAACCTTGATATTGAAAAACCTTCACTTGGGCCCTCAAAATGGCCCAAGAAGTTAAAAAGTGCTAAAAATAGTAAATTGCCAAAATTTCTAGAAAACTTTTTTAAGCCAGTCGGAAAAGGTGGGTGGCCACCAATATCCACCTGGATCAAGGATGGATGGTATGTCACATTAAATGTTCCAACTGGAGATGGAAGAGTAGGTGTAATGGCAAGTACAAAACCGCCGCAGATGCATTGAACCCACATTTATGGTGCATTAATCGCATGATAGAGGAAGCGTCCTCGACAAGCTTCATGACAAGCCCATACAACACATGATCACATAAGAAGTTAGTCTATTCATGAAAGGAGAACAAAAAAAGAGCAAAAACAACAAAAAATAATACAGTGAAACCACAGAGCTCATCGAAGCCATTCGAACTCAGTAAACGTTCGACATACACCATTATGGCACTACCAAAGCTCGTAGAACCAGGCCATATAGCCAGATAAACTAGGATTTAGACGAGGTCGCGAGGACCACTGGAATAAAATGAACAACAACCACTAGAGATCATCGATATTTACGAAATCCCATCACTAGAGGAAATCCCAGTAGAGTCCATACCAATACTAGAGGAGATTCTGCAACCACAATTAGAGGCCATGGAATAGGATACACCAACAGTGGTGCACGAGCCTCTGAACAAAGAAAAATAAACCCACCAGGAAATACCACCAAAACATACTAAAGCAACCATGGAAGTGAATGGAATGACACAACATGTAGGAGTAGGGGAGAAACCAGATGAGATGCAAGCACCCGCCTTAGGTCACCCAACCGAGGAGACCACTGGAGCTACCATTGCATGGATAGAATGGATGACAAGGGAACAACCAGGAGTTATTGGAACTTTGAACCAACCAACACAACAATAGGACCGAGTTGAGATACTGATCCCACCTCGAAAGAAACCGGCTGCAGAGACTGTGCTACCTCACATACCATACAGAGTATAGGTGGACCCCTAGCTATTGGGTCACATCGGGAAGCTCAATTATTCCAACCATGATGTAGCAGATTAAACCAAATATCCATAGCTTGCACCATAGGTTTTCATGCAGAGAGTAGTTGTGAACCAAATCAGAGAAACCATCACTCAGCCACACCAGTGGGCAACTGGACTGGACATAACAAGAGTTCTAGGAGTGTTTAAGATACCACACTTTGGCAGAGGCCAATATGCGTCGGCATGTGTCAAGCAACTGTTATCATTTACTCATGGAGGAGATATATGGCTGGACAAACCCGTCTCCATAACTGTCAAATTGTGCACACAAATTATAGGATTAACCACCGGGGGTATGGATCCTGTGCTAATTCTGGACAATAAGTCCAAGGAAAAAACATTGGCAGAAAAGATGAAGAATAAATATGACACCGATATGGGAACAAGAGGCATTATACTCAAACAAATCAACAATGTCATGACGCAATTGGGCATAAAGATCTTAGCCTGCAAAATGATAAGACAATGTTGCAAAGACGAAGTACCGACATGAGTCATTGTTGTTGTAGCTCAGTGCGTAGGAGTCACCTCCATGATCTGGGCGCCATACCTATCAAACTTGTTTGAAGTATACTGGAAATATGCGCAGGATGCAAGTACATAATTTCATTACTCATGGCTGATCACTCTCATAGCTTTCATGGGATGACGAGAACCAGAAGACACCATCTTTTGTACCACACCACAACTAGGAGGAGCAAGATATCGCATCCTGAGATCCACACCACTAGCGAAGAATAAGAAGGAGAATGGAATTGTATTCAAAGATTACCTATGGGAGATACAATAAGCCATTAGCCAAGCATGGAGAATAACACCAGAGGCTATCGCACGATACAGGGGCATCGCCATTTTCTGGGCTAGGCGACAAGCCATGTGGATACAACCAAGGTAGGATCCAAATAAACAGTGGCTATAGATGTCCTACTGCATCACCGAGGGATATATTGACATGGTCATCAGCGAATGGACTGATGAATGGAGGATTCCAACCATACCCAGAGAATTACTGAGAAAAACAACAGAAGGAGGGGTTGCACAGGTGGAAACACAACTTGCACAAATCCTAGTACCCAAGAAACAAAGAACGGTTCAAACCAAGTTGACTCAGGCAGATGATGACTCAGAGATGCCAGGGACCCAGAAGGGGAGGATAGAAAACACCCAACTGACCAATGGACAGAGGAAACTAGCTGAGGAAGAACAAGAAACCACAACGGACCCCATCACACAGGAACCAGGGGGAGCTAAGAGACCAATGATACAAGACGTAGGTGCACGTAAGAAAATGGAGGCACAATGACCACCACCTGTCTACACAATCATAGAGGATGATGGAGAGATAATTTCCAGGATGGTCCAAGATTGCCTCGCAAAATATTTTGATCATGCCATGCACCACATGGAAAAACTGCAGAAGGAACCGACATAAATGGGACAACTCCTTAATAAATTCGAGGAATCCTAGATCACAAGTAGTATTAGGGGCATGAATCCATTGATTAGACAGACCACAGAAAGAGTGGAGGTAGAAGAACATGACCCAGTTCTTTTGATACCACATGCACACTCCACGGTCTATATAAAGCCTAGCATGCTAAGAATGGATGAAATTGTGGGACAGACACCACTGAAGGATTTGGATCATATCCAATTGGTCCTGATACATATTCCATCAAGAGAATTATACAAACTATAAGTTAGCATTGACAACGAGATGCAATCGAGAGCACATTAAAATTTAGTCGACCTACAACAAGAAAAAAAGAAGCGGCAAGCACTGGAAATAGTTTGTGCACCGGCCAAATCTGAAACTCAAGAGGAGAAAGAACACAGAAATGAGTTGGAGCGCACAGTGGAAGAAATGTTTGGGAAACTTCCAACTACTGCACAAGGAAATGAACTCCCAACCATGAAAAATTGCGACCATATTGTGCAGGCAATTGATCAGTATCAGAAGGAGATCGAGACTCTCCACAGGTAGATTAGACCAACATGCCCACCAACAGTGAAGGAGAAAAGGAAATAGCAAGCAACAATGCAACTATAGGAGCTAGAAAAATAGGTCATCATGGCAACCGACTTGCTGGATAAAGTAGCGCAACTTTAGACAAGGCTGGAAGAGGATCCACAGGTCCAAAACTGGGACAAGGAGGAGGAGAGGATCAATGCAACGATCCAAGAACTCAAGAAATGATAAAATACCATACCAATTCTAGAATGGGTCAAGGGAACACAAGAGTTGAATAAGTTACAGGCAAAACTTATCACTGTGAAAACACAGAAACAAGAGCATCAGGCTCAAATAGAACCATTGTAGGAATGGGTAGTACAAGTACTTGTGTAGGGAGAAGAAGCCATAAAACAGACAACATAAACTCAGCTAGAATGTGCAGGACTGATGAGTGAGGAAGTGGCAGCTCAGACAGTCAACACCATCAAGGAGAAAACCACGCAGGCACTGACAAAAGAAACAGAGTTGCAGGAATAGTTCCAGACGATCACCAAGGAGATTGAGGAAGCACAGAGAAATTAGGTGACTCGGGATGAGTCACATGTCATTGTTGGGGGCATGTTGGCACTAGGCTGAAGGGGAAAGAAGAACGATCGTGGGAAAGAAAGCGTGCAGAAAACTGAAGTAACAACTGGGAAAATAACAACACGCGCAGATGAAAGAAAGCGTGCACAAAGGAAAGCGATAGATGGAGGAAGAAAACCACACATATGTGAGAAAGACCTAATGAAAGAAGGGTTAGGGTTTTGGTAATATTTTGAAAAAGGCTGAAGAGCCTGAAATGTATAAATATAGATACGAAAGTATCATATAGTGTGGCTTGCTAGTAGTTGTTAGTAGTTCTTTAATGTTCTTAGCTGTATGAACCAATTTTGTAAGATGTTGAGCTAAGAAGATATGAGGGAAGGTATATCCAAGGATTAGATTGAAGGCTGTGGATCTTGGTGCGATCTAGTTTGATTCACATAGATGTTACCCAGTTTTGTGAAGAATTGTAAGCGCGTGGCGCCAGGAATACAAGACCGCTATAATAAAAGAGCCAAGAGCCAAATATTTGTGGACATAGCCCAGGAGGGGGTGAACCATGATAATACTCATGTAATATGTTGAATGTATGCATGTCTCTTCTTTCTTTCAGCAATTAATGGTTAAGCTTAATGAATGAGTTAGCACATTATTATGAATTTGTTTATACTCTGCTGGAATTAGACTATGAAATATGCGTATGCGACTTCAAGGGATAAGTAGTTTACCTTATATCTCACGATACCTGGATTTAATCAAGAAACCCCTATCCCCTACTCTGTATTAGGATGTAAACACCTGTGTCTTACAGTCACCCATTTAAATCTATCTCAGGTGAGACTATGCAATGCCTTCTGGGTGTTGTGTTTCCTTCTGGTTTATCAGGAGGGCCGATAGTTTTAGAGTATTTGTCGGAACCTCGAATGACATGAACCCTGGGTCAATAAATCAGATAACCCAAGGATGAATATAGTAAATCAACATCAACTAATCTCGAGAAGTTTGAGGAATCGATCTAAGCCTCATTTGAGCTCGATCGACCTGATCGAGATCAATGAGGTCTCAGATCCCAAAATTGAAAAGTTTCTCGTAGAAGAAGATCTAGATTGTCATAAATCGGATCCTAATCAGTCATACAACTTTGTTAACAAAATTCCACCGTGCCTTGAGGGTAGCAAGGAATTTACTGGTATTAATAATGGTCAAGGGCTAACAACAAGTAATGTTGATATTCTTACACCCAACTATACACTCCCTCGACATATCACTCCTTCTGTGCATTGTGAGGTGTGTTTGGATTGGATTGAACGGTACTATAGTGATATCCCCATTTTAAAATAAAGAATTAAAGCGCTCACAAACCACAATGAATTACTCATAAAATAAATTCATGACCTCAGAGCAAATGAACAGAGACAAGCTAAGCATCTTAAAAAGACAAGCAACAATGTGATAAAGAATGCAGACAATGTAAAGGCCATAAGAAATTCTGAGATACATTGATCCATGTTTAGTTATTGGTTAAATGGTAAAACGGTTTTTTCCGTCTTATTGCAGTCATGTTATTTTTTAAATCAAATCGGTTAAACTTAGATTTCTTTTACCAATATAATACTGGCTATATAATCTCACGATTTTGTAGCCAAGTCTTTTTTATATAAAATTTAGAAATTAGTTGTTAATAAATTGTCTAACTGGTTCCTATTTCATTTTTCAGGACATGGTATACATGATGCTGATATTATGGGATGGAACTTGTTCAATCTAGTTGATTAGTATCTTCTTTTGTTTATTTTGTAAATAGGAAAAAACTTTCATAATTTTTTGAAGATTTAGTTTTATCATGAGTGGTTGTAGGCCCTCCATATTTGTAATGTTTTGATATTATGAGATCTGATCCTATCTTAGGAGATAGGAAGTTTAGATTTCAAAAAAATCTTTAAATACTCTCTATTTTGTAAATGAAAGGCATCTTAGCCTGGAACCAAAGATGGACGAATGATATCTCGAGACTTAATGAAACAACGTACAACATTTTGGCTTTAGTCCTTTGTTAATGTTGTTTTATTAATGTTTCATTTTATTTAATCTTGATGCATTAATATGTCTTGTAGCTTTAGACTCAATGATATGTTGTGTTTCAAGATATTCCTGTTACAAATAATCGTTCATAATTTGTTGTTCTAGATATTCACACTGTGATCATCTTTTCAATTTGAATATCATAATTTCTATTTGATGTTTAAGTTGAACAATGAAGTGAATGTATTACATGTAGATTTATCTTATTGTAATTATTTACGATCATAAGATCACGGAACTAACGTGTGTTCCCTATTCCGTTTCTAAAATCCTGGCTGCCAATACATTCAGTGAAATTATTCAAAATAGTTTCAGTATAAGTCTATTGCATATTTATCTCGTAGGCGTGGCAGCTAGATGTTGTTGATTTATACAGGGGCACAAACACATCAGACAAACTAATATCAGGCTAGCTGCTTTGTTTCCAATTTCTGTCGTTTATATATTAGTGGAACCAGAAAGTGTAGATCGACTTTGATTATCTGTACATCTGTGTTTCATAGTTTAATTAATTCAATTTTCGTTAGATTTATAAAAAGAAAACAAAAACTATTTAAATGTGTGTTTATTTATTTGTTTCTCAAAAGCAATTATTTTCACCTTAATTTCATAAGTTTCTAGTAAAACTTGCAAATCTATAAATGTTGTTCATAAGTGAGATTTTTATGTTTTCTTTTTCTACGTAAACACATTTACAATAGTTATATTAGAGTATGTATATATATATATATTATAGTTTTTTTAACATTAGTTAGTTATCCCTTTCTCTTTATTTTGGGACTTTAGATTTGCCAATGGAGCCATTAAACCCATTAGAACAAGTTACAAGTTACACCAAATGACTTGGGTTACTTAGAAAAACCCGAACTGGACTTGTTCTTCCAGCTGACGATCGGTCAATTTCGCCCATCAACAAATGGCGCTAGAAGGAGGGCATGATTGCAATTGATGGCACGTGGAAGTCGTAAGTCTCCTCCCCCCCACACTCTCTCCCCTGTAGTAACATGTATTCGCTCGGACAACAACGTTACTTCTGAAACAACAACTACCTCAAACGATAATCTTGAGTTTCCCGTTGAACCATTAACACCATCTCCTCAAGGAACTGACGTACAAGAAATTGTTCATCAGTCACTCATAAGGACACACAATGATTTGGCCCGTATCAGATAACCTGGTAGGCCTCTCAATCAACCTTTAGATTTCTCGAATATCCGAGAACAACTTGAAGGCACTGGTCTTCTTTTAAACCATTTGAAAGATAATACTATAGATCCTATTGAAACCCCTACTGTTGGAGTTGGAGGATCTAGTATCCCACCTTCCCCACCTGGTTCATCTCCATCCTCTTTGGGAGGAGAATCATCTGACGAAGGTAGTTCCTCGTCTGAACCATCTCAGCCTTCGACACCACCTACACCCATGGAAAACCAAAACAATCCCACCAGACCCTGGCTCGATCAAGATGTTGTGGCTGTACCTAGACCTCAACACCCATTGCCAAAGCACCCGGAGAAATGGTTACCTAAATTTGATCCGGATTCTAAGCAATCTGCCGAAGATCACATAAATAATTTTATGTTGGCCATTAGACTCCGAAGTGTAGAGCATGAAGACATAGTATGCAAACTCTTTCCTTATACATTTGAGGGCAATCCCTCCACATGGTATTTCTCCCAATAACCCTAGACCATTGTCTCTTGGGACAAATTTGAAACCTATTTCTTAGAGAAATTTGGAGATGATAAATCTCCCGAAGTCTTGGTTATGGAACTCTCCAGCCTAAAAATGAACCCTAACGAGAAAGTAAAAGATTTTAACCAAATATTCCTTACGTTAAATAATCGAATTCTCGTAGATTTAATGCCTGCAGAGAGTCTAATTGTCGCATATTACACCAAATATTTACATAATAATATATCAATTTGGGTTAAAAGGTCTAAAACGTCTACATTGTTGGAAGCCTTTGAGGAGGCAAACCAAATTGAAAAGGATATATTAATCTTGAAAGACAATCTAAATAGTGAGGTTGAAACAACTTCATCCTCTAAAAGGAAAATATAAATCCTTACTAGGCCTCCCCAAGCCAAAACCCAACCAGAAACTTTAGACTTAGAAAGCTTGGAAAAGGCTTTCCAAATATTATCAAATCAAGTCGTATACTTGAAGAGATTGGCCGAAGAGGCATCCTCAAGAAAATGAAGTTTTAAACCTCCTTTCAGAAAGCCTTTTCGTCCCAATCGGCCAAATCTGACCACTTAAGGTCTTAATTTCGAAAGTTTACAATACGCTTTGCAAACGATTCTTGAAGCACATGATAACTCTATCCCTCCTCAAAATTTCGAGGATGTAGTTGAGGAAGAAGTAGCTGAAGAAGAGGAATCATCCCCCAATATCTTCGGACTCTTCTCCGACAGTATTTTTCAAGCAAACTTTGAAACTGTCCATCCTTACAACACAAGAAGCAAAACACAGAGAAAACCATCTTCTGAAATGAGTAATAATGTGCCTCCAAAACAGTCGAAACCAACTGAAATAAAATAGAGTTTAGTAGTCCCAGTTTTAGAATATGACTTGATTGGAGATCTAAAAAATCTAAGGGCTAATACTTATGTTTACGAGATTTTGAAATTTCCTCTTATTCTGCAGAAAATGATTCAAAATATCGCAAAAAAAGTAAGAACAACGATCCTAGCAGCAAGAAGACTGCATAAATCAGTTCTAAAACAACCAAAACGATCCCCACTAAAATGACATCTGAACCTCCGGATAAAAGGGATCTAACTGAAAAAACTGTATCAAATGTAGATAAAACTGTTTCAGGGACAACGACAAAAAATAAACAGAATTCTGTTGTTAATACTCATAAAAAAGTCCCGCCTTTCTTATTAACTTTTGAAAATTTCAATAGAAATGTACATAATTGCATGGTGGATTCCGACGCATCATCAAATGTGATGCCTTTATCTGTGTGCCAAAAAATTAATGTAGAAGTTCAACCTTCTAGTCTCAAAATCATTCAACTCGATTGGATGAACGTTAAGGTAATCATTGAACTTAAGAATGTTATGGTTAGGTTTCTTCTAATCCTAAGGTTCACCAAATTATTGACATCATTGTTGTTGACATCCCAGAAGTCTATGGTTTATTTGTAAGCAGGGAATTGTTCGAGCAGCTGTATGGTTACTTTGTCATAGACTGGGCTCATTTGTGGTTGCCGAAAAATGGACAACCAAATAAAATCAGGATAAACCACGAATACTATCTCAAGCATACCGTGACAGATCTGAATGATACGAATGAACCTTTTAATGCATCCACTAATTCATTCGAAATGTAGGGAATGAACACTTTTTTCGGTAACTTCATGACCAAAATTTCCCCCTTCACAGATCGCGGGGAAAAATCAGAACTTATGACCTGCACTCAGTCATCATCTCTACCAAGTGTGTCAAACATTGCTGACGAAGCTCAAATCTAGTGGTTGTACTTTGACGGATCCAAATCCAAAGAAGGAGTTGGTGAAACATGTGTACTCATCGTCCTTGCAGGTAATAAGAATTTCATTTCCTGTTGATTAGAGTTTGAATGCACTAATAACATTGCCGAATATGAAGCACTCCTACAAGGGCTTAAGAAAGTTTTGGATATGGACGTAAGAAATTTAATTGTGTTCAGAGATTCGGAAATCAAGGTAAGGCAGGTAAGAAAATCCATACATTGATTTCCACCACATCTCAGAAGTTATCAAACTGAGGTATTGAGTTTGATACAAAAATGTTCAATGTTTAACATCAATTCCATTCCTAGACTAAGTAATTCATAAGCTGATTTATTGGCTAATGTCGCTTCTAAACTTTTTCCCACAGAAGGTCTCTCTTCGAATGCATTTTAGATTGAATTATTGTTCTTGCAATCGATCCCGGACAACATCACCAATTGGAGAGTGTTCGATGATGACCGGACACTTTCCAAGGTGTAATTATCGATGAAGGTACTCATGATGAAAACCTCTGCAACTTCATAGTAATATCAAATCCTAGATCTCCTGAATCAATGTCATATATGGTAAACTCTATTCCTAAATCCGTTGTAAGTCTAGAATTTTTTTATGATTTGCATGATAAATTTAGAGGGTCAGTTAATTGTAAAATGGATAGTTCTTCCTTGACTTATGAAACGATAAATATAGGGACAAAAGATAACCCTCAAAATATCAATTTGGGAATGGGATTCTTCGAGCAAACATGATCTGCCTTTATAAAACTGTTTAAAGAATTCAAGGACATTTTTTCCTGGACATATGATGATTTGAAAACATTCGATCCTAATATAATACAACATGTTATCCCCATGAAACCACAAACTCATCCGTTTAAGCAGAAATTAAGAAAGATGCACCCCAAATTTGAACCCACTGTCAAGAAAGAACTAAATAAATTACTAAATGCAAAGATCATTTTTCCGGTGAGATACACACAATGGGTGTCTAATCTAGTTCCTGTAAGAAAGAAAAGTGGTGAAATTCGACTCTGTGTCGATTTTCATAACTTAAACCGAGCGTCTGATAAAGACAACTATCACGTTCCTCCAATGGAACAAATTCTTCAGCAGGTATTTGGTTCCGAAATACTATCTCTATTAGATGGATTTTTGGGATACAACTAGGTCCTCGTGTCTCCCTTAGACCAGTTAAAAACCACCTTTCGTACCCCATGGGGAACTTATGCCTACAAGAAGATGTATTTTGGGCTTATAAATGTTGGGGCCACTTTCTAGAGAGAAATGGAATTTTATTTTCGTGGCCTCATAAACCAATCAATAGTGGTCTATCTTGATGACGTTACTATTTTCTCCAAAAACAATAAAGATCACTTGTCTCACCTTAGGACTGTTCTAGAACCCTCCCGCAAGTACAACATATCTCTCAACCCTAAGAAGTCAGTTTTTGTGGTGGAAAAAGGAAAACTTCTTGGGTTCATAGTGTCTAGTGATGGAATGATCATCAATCCCGAAAGAAATCAAGCCATTTACAAACTGCCCCCCCCCCCCCCCCCNCTCCTCTAAAAAATCCATGCAATCCTTTTTAGGCCAGTTTAATTTTGTCAAAAGATTTATCCCAAGTTTTTTAGAAATGGTAAGACCCTTGAAAAATTTAATTAAAAAGGATATTCATTACCGTTAGGGACCCCAAGAAAGTCAAGATTTTGATTCTATCAAAAAAGAAATAATTGAAGCTCCTTCCCTGATGAGTCCTGATTTCTCTCGGGGTTTCACCCTTTACACCTTTGCCTTCGACCAATCTTACATTGTTGTGTTAACACAACAAAATACTGAAAGCAATGGAGTACCCATTGCCTTCATGAGCTTATCTTTCAAAGAGGCTGAAATGAATTACTCAGCTGTAGATCAACAAGCGTATGCTGTTTTTAAAGCAGTGAAACACTTCCGGTCACATCTGCTGAAATCTAAAACTAAAGTCATCGTTCCTTACCTGACTGTGAGAAAATTATTGGTACAAAAGGAACTGGGTGAAAAACAGGTAAATTGGATGACATCGTTACAAGAATATGACCTTGAAACAACCCCTGCAAAATTTTTAGAGGTCAGGGCCTATGTAAACTAGTGGCTGATTCAGTTGAAGAATAGGAAAGTCATTAACATCTCAACTGTAAATCATCACAATGAGACACAGGTCAGCTGTACACAGGTTGTCGTTAATTCTTGGTATGATGACATTAAATTTTATTTAACACACGGATCTACTCCTTATCATCTTGATCCTAAAAACAGAAGATCCCTCAGGTTAAACTCTGCATCTTTCCAGCTAATAAATGATGTATTGTTTCGAAAGAATTTTGATGGTGTTCTTATGCGTTGTTTGGAAAACGATGAAGCAGGAAAAGTGCTATCTTAACTTCATGCAGGTGAGGCTGGTGGACACTTCGGTGGAGACACTACTTCTCACAAAGTTTTAATATCTAGGTACTACTATCCCACGTTATTTAAATATGCCCATGCATTATGTCGTAAATGCATAATCTGCCAAAAGGTTGATGGACAAGTGAAAAAAACCACATTCCCTTTGCAGACTATTTCAGTGGATTCACCTTTTCAACAGTGGGGTCTCGATAGCATAGGGCCAATTAACCCCGCTTCTTCACAACATCATAAATATATCATTACAACAATGGATTATTTTTCCAGGTGGTTCGAAGCTGCATCTTTGAAAGTGGTAAACACTAATCAGGTAGTATCTTTCCTTAACTCAAATATCATTACTAGATTCAACATTCCCAAATATTTAGTCTTTGATAACACATCTTATTTATCATACCTCTATATGAATGTATTCACCTTAGAAAAAGGGATTAAATTGAAATATTCTGCCAGCTACTAACCCCAAGGAAATGGCCTAGTAGAATCAACAAACAAAAAATTGATCAAGATCATTAAGAGGACAGTTTCTGAAAACCACAAGAACTGGCACAACACTTTGTTTAATGTACTATGGGCTGACAAAGTAACACCCAAAGATTTTGTTGGTAACTCTCCTTTATTTCTTGTTTATGGGAAAGAAGCAATCCTACCTCCTCATGTTCTTCTCCCATCCCTGAAATTATCACATAAATTCCAAGAAGAGATCTTCCTTCCTCTGGAAAGTCGAATCAATGCCAGATTAAAACTGGAGGAAGTAAGAATGCAAGCAAAGAAGAATATGGATCAACATCAACAGATTGTGAAAATTTGGTTTGATTCAATCTTCTTCTGATAGAAACTTCGAAGTAGGAGACCTGGTTCTCAAATGGGATAAACCTCATGAGGGAAAAGGGGAACACACCAAGTTCCAAAACTTGTGGTTGGGACCTTTCGTAATTGCTAAAAACTAGGTCCCAGATCTTTCTGTCTACACAATTTGGAGGGACATCCAGACACCTTCCCGTTGAATGGACAATCTCTCAAAATGTATTTTTCGTGATGTTTCCAGATCTACCTTGTACATATTTTTCTTTGTTTAATTTTTCTTTCGTTTTTTGTTTTTGGTTCTTTTCATTTTGCTTGATTTTTCTGTGTTCTGAATGAATCCATGTCTGTGTCACCTTTTAGTTCATGAAAGGAAACTAGAATGTATCATCATAAAGTAACAATCAAGGTTATATCAAAGTATCAGTGTTGTAAGTTGCTGAAACTCAAACTGGCAAAAGGAACTTCCTGTTCAGACTAGTCTTCTTGGTTTCATTTTATAATCATGAGAAGATGCGATCATCATTAAAACTCTTTATGATGTCCATGTTTTTAAAGAAAACAACTCAATTATTCCTTCCTATCCCTGCAAATCTATTCTTATCATAAAACTAAATTCAAATCATGATGAAGGCCATCAAACGAAAAATTAAGTTGGAAAATATCAAGTGTTACGGAATCTGGAATTTTCAGCATCACCCCTCTCTCCTGACAATCATAAAAATTGTAAATAACTTCTAGAGAGTTGTGGAAGTGTCTGTAAACCCGTCGAGATACTGAATAGGTATGAATGAAGTGGGTAAATGCATGCATGATGCCAAGACAACTTCTCTGGGGTACTGAACAGGCCTGCTAGCAACGAAGCAATGTCGGGTTCAAGAAAATTATCAGGTATAAATTTTTTATATTAATCGTGAAATGCATTTGATTTTTGAACTGACAATGCTTGGACAGGGCAAAGGCATCAGAGTGGGTTAATTGACATCCCTGCTGAGGATATGGATGCCTACTAGCAGCAACGGCCCTATCAACAACATTGGAATTATTGGCTTAAATATTGTTTCTCTCGTAATTAAAACTTGTGACCATATAACATTTGGATAGAAAGACATCTGATAATAGACTGGGTGATGTTTCTGAAATTTGATTGGGATACTGGAATCGCTACTGACTGTTATTTAAATTCTTAAAACATTCTGATCCATCCTAACATGAATTCTCTGGTAATACAGAGATAATTGTTTCTCCCAGTAAGTCGCCATTGTTGGTAGCCCTACATGTTTTTTCTATTTGAATGACAAATGACACTTCCTGTAGCTGCCTTCACCTCATCCTGTAAATATTATCATTTGGGGATTATTACTGGATTACAATAGATGGTGAATAATTGTGTTTTCTTTTTTTTGTTTTGTTCCATGTTTGATTCATGACTAAAAGCATGAATCAAACATTGGAACTTGGTTTCGTAATATATCCCTATTCAAAGCATGTTTCTAAAAGATCATTGTTCTTACATCTCCTTCATAATTCATACTTGAATGATTTTCCTTTTGAGTTTTTTGAATGTCGATTTAATACCAAATGTTGATTCACATTCGAATTGTAAACATATTTATTTTGAACCCTTTGCAAATCGACTATAGTCATGCCAAGACATGCGAATTAATGCACAATCATCGTGTCCTGTACCTGATCTGTGGCTGGCAGAATGAAATGACATGATTTTCATTATGATTTAAAGGGTTTGAGTTATGCTATATACTCGAGGTGTTCATTACCAGGAGTGTTCAAACTCCATAGTCGAAAACTTCATGTTTATACTATGATAGCGCATGGATTTTGCTTGTTTTGTTTCCATTTCATCCGCTCAGACTTGTTCCTTTTACTCCTACCATCTAAACCCACAGCTAGCTTGAGTCACCCCTGTTACAGTTTGGTCATACTCTTAATGGCTCATGTTGTCTGAATAGAGAGAAATGGCTCTCAAGCATTGTTGTCTCATGATGATGCAGTCAAGGATTTGAAAGGCATGGGTTGGGATACTTTCATTAAGAGGTTTGAAGGGTATAACCTTGGCATGGGTAAGTAATTCGAACAAAAAATTGATGGTTGTAGAGTGAAGGTTGGAGATATTTAGTTGGAGGTGATTGAAGATTTTTTGAGTGAAGCCATAGGGCTCCCTCTCACCGGTCAGAAGTGGTTCAAGAATTCGAAGATCGAAGAAGTACCCTGGGGCCTCTTCGTTACCTCTAGAAAGATTGAGTGTTGTGAGAAAGGTATTCCTGTTTCTCTACTTAAGGTTAGATGGCATGGTCTCTTATCAGTTATTAAACAGTTTATAACTTGTGAGGGCCATTAAGGCCTAGTTTGTCTTTATCATGTGCGATTTCTTATGCACTTTATAGGTTTTCCTTTGAATGTGCCATTTTATTTGCTGAGGAGTCTGTACAAGATGTCAAAGAGGTATAAAAAATAGAGCTTTGAGTCTAGTCTCTTTCACCATGGTTTAATTAAAATGCTTTTGGTTCATTTTTTGACAATCCTGGGTGATGACTGGGATGGGTTCTTAGATCAAAATGGTTTTGCAACTGTCTCTCCTATAGAAACCACTGTTGTGGGTGGACCACTGATAAGGAAACCATTTTATGGTTCAAGTAAAAGGCCAGGATTTATGAAGGAGAATCCTTGTGACGAGGCATTACCCGATCATTTTTACATGGGCAACATGATGTTGGTTTTGAGTCAAATGAAACCCTTGTGCATGAATTACTTGTTTTCCTTAAAGCCACTGTAAAAATCGATAGCAAAAAACCTCACAAACAATTAAAACAAAAGCATGCAGCGTTAGGGTTTCGAAATAAAAGGGTTGGTCGGATAATATCGAGACGTTTGAGGAATCGATCTAAGCCTTATTTGAGCTCAATCGACCTGATCGATATCAATGAGGTCTCAGATCCCAAAATTGAAAAGTTTCTTGTAGAAGAAGATCCAGATTGTCATAAATAGGATCCTAATCAACTGTACAACTTTGTTAACAACCTTCCACCGTGCCTCGAGGGTAGCAAGGGATTTAATGGTATTAAGCTTGGTCATGGGCTGGAAATAGGTAATGTTGATATTCTTACACCCAACTATACACTCCCTCGATAGATCACTCCTTCTGTGCATTGCGAGGTGTGCTTGCATTGGATTGAATGGTACTATAGTGATATCCCCATTTTACAAGAAAGAATTAAAGCGCTCACAAACCACAATGAATTAATCATAAAATAAATTCATGACTTTAGAGAAAATGAACAGAGACAAGCTAAGCTTCTTAAAAAGACAGGCAACATTGTGATAAAGAATGCAAATAGTGTAAAGGCCATAATAAATTCCAAGATATCTTGATCCATGTTTAGTTATTGGTTAATTTGTAAAATGGTTTTTTCCCTCTTATTACAGTCATGTTATTTTTTAAATCAAATTGGTTAAACTTAGATTTCTTTTACCAATATAAGACTGGCTACATAATCTCATGATTCTATAGCCAAGTCATTTTTATATAAAATTTAGTAATTATTTGTTAATAAATTGTCTAACTGGTTCCTATTTCGTTTTTTCAGGACATGGTATATTTGATGCTGATCTTATGGGATGGAACTTGTTCGATCTAGTTGATTAGTATCTTCTTTTGTTTATTTTGTAAATAGGAAAAAACTTTCATAAATTTTTGAAGATTTAGTTTTATCATGAGTGGTTGTAGGCCCTCCATATTTGTAATGTTTTGATCTTATGAGATCTGATCCTGTATTAGGAGATAGGAAGTTTAGAATTCAAAAAACTCTTTAAATACTCTTTATTTTGTAAATGAAAGGCATATTGGCTTGGAACCAAAGATGGACGAATGATATCCCAAGACTTTATGAAACAACATACAACATTTTGGATTTAGTCCTTTGTTAATGGTGTTTCATTAATGTTTCGTTTTATTTAATCCTGATGCATTAATATGTCTTGTAGATTTAGACTCAATGATATGTTATGTTTCAAGATATTCATGTTACAAATAATCGTTCATAATTTTTTGTTCCAGATATTCACACCGTGATCATCTTTTCAATTTGAATATCATAATTTCTATTTGATGTTTAAGTTGAACAATGAAGTGAGTGTATTACACCTAGAATTATCTTATTGTAATTATTTACGATCATAAGATCATGGAATTAATGTTTGTTCCCTATTCTGTTTCTAAAATCCTGGCTGCCAATACATTTAGTGAATTTATTCAAAACAGTTTCAGTATATGTCTATTGTAGATTTATCTTGTAGGAGTGGCAGATGAATGTTTTTGATTCATACAGAGGAATGGACACATCAGACAAATTAATATCAGGTTAACTGCTTTGTTTCCAATTTCTGTTGTTTATATATTAGCGGAACCAAAAAGTGTAGACCGACTTTGACTATCTGTACATTTGTGTTTCATAGTTTAATTAATTCAACTTTCATTAGATTTATAGAAAGAAAAAAAAAGTATTTAAATGTGCTTTCTTTATCTGCTTCTCAAAAGAAATTATTTTCACCTTAATTTCGTAAGTTTCTAGTAAAACTTGCAAATCTGTAAATGCTGTTCATAAGTGAGATTTTTATGTTTTCTTTTTCTACGTAAACACATTTACAATAGTTATATTAGAGTATGTATATATATTATAGTTTTTTTAACATTAGTTAGTTATCCCTTTCTCTTTATTTTAGGACTTTAGATTGGCCAACGGAGCCATTAAACCCATCAGAACAAGTTACACCAAACGACTTGGGTTACTTAGACAACCCTGGACCGGACTTGTTCTTCCAGCTGATGGTCGGTCAATTTTGCTCGTCAACAATGCGCTACATAAATTGTTGCAAACTAGATGCCAAAAGTGAGTTGGAGGTTATACCATTTGCAGACGATTTCATTCAGGATCAAGCATATCAATTTTCAAGTCTCAGCCTCTAGGTACTCCATGGGTATTTTTAGCTCTGTTGAAGGACAGTAAAGGTTGTGTTTATCATTTATTCTCCTAGGCACTATGAACTGGTGATCTGCACTGCCAACTATCCTACTTACCCTTATTATCAAGAATCTCAACCAATTGCAGATATCTTAGCCTCTTTTTACCAAATCTTAAACAACCTTGTTGTTAGGCCACCTTGCTTATCCCATATTTGGCCATTTTTTCTTATGCTACGAACTCTGCTACGAATCCCCTGTTCTGGCACTGCAAACTCCATTCAGTGACCTGGCACTTTCAATCACCTGTCTCAGACCTTTTATGAGCTAGTTTGAATCAAGATATCCATTTTATATTTAGGTCTATCTTTTTGAAATTGAAAATACTTTTTTTGGTAAAGTTATGATAAAATTTTCAAGATATTAGTGAGGTTTTGGACAAAATATTTTTACAGCAAAGTTGTTTCCTTGTATCTTGTTTTTCTTGTGTAGTATTCATTCATCTCCTTGACTATAAACTCTCCTTTCTTAATCCTGGAGGTCAAATAGGATGAATAACACTAAAATCTTAGACAAAAGCAACCTTTGAAAGATATTATCCATCAAAACCCTAATTCCTCTATTTTTTTGTTTTCCCTCTTACATCACTCAAATTGTTGGTTAATTTTTCTTTCTATGACATCAATGGATACTCCATAATAGAAGAAGGCTCACAAGGGAGGGGTTGTTGTGAGGAATAAACCCCGTGACTTGAATTTGTTTGTTGTTGAACCCATGATCAGGGAAGTCTTCCAAAGAGTGGGATGTTTTAATTTTTTCCAAAAGATGCAGAGGGGGCACCCAAAGGTGGCTAGAGAATTTTGTTTGAATTTTGATGGAACCATATACAAAGTTGGGACACTGGAACTTGAGGTATCTAAATAAACCATATAAAAAAATAATAAGATACCAAATACTGGTGAGAGGTGGTTTAAGGCCATTAACCTAAATGCATCCTTCTCCAAAGAATTCCTTAAACCAGAATGTCAATGAGGTAATCTATCAAAGGGAGTGCCCAGGAGCCACATGATTGAAGGATTTGATAAGATTCTAAGGGTAATCCAAATATATTTTACCTCTAAGGGAAGGTTCAATATGATTTATCAGTACCGCATTTTACTTTTGCTACAGTTTGTTGGTCACTATAATTGCTTATTTAACTAAACAATCAAGTGCTACATAAATTGTCAACCCAGGGAAGTCTGTTTTTTCAAAGGTAATCACGCACTATATATGCTCAATCTCAAAAGCAACCTAGAGTTGTAGTAAAAACATATTAATCACACTTTGCCTTGAACAAACTGAAGTTCTAACTTGAATTATAGGAAATCAACCTACCTATTGCAGAGCTCAAAGTTTAAAGAAATGATTAATTGAAGAATCCTGGATTACATTAAAATAACAACAAGATGTTGCAACAGGAAAGACCAACTATTCTGTAACCAGAGAACAGGACCCTATTCCCAAAGTAGGAATCTTCAACACCTGTTTCCGATCATCACACTTCATGAAATCATTGCTCAACTACAATAATTGACACACAATGAAGGCTAACTATCTCTAACAGAGAACAAGACCCTATTCCCGAGGCAGGAACCTTCAACACCTGTTTCTGATTAGCACACTTTCATGAAATCATTAAAATAATTTCCATATACTGAAAGCTAACAATCTCTAACAAAGAACATGACCCTATTCCTGAAGCAGGAACCTTCAGGACCTATCTCTGATTATCAAGCTTTCATAAATTCACCAAGAAAGGTTGCTAACTAGAATGATTAATAGTTACTCAAGCATGAATCATATGAAAACAATGTAACAGCAAGATAGAGTTCCGTAAAGTAGTGTTTCAGAAAAACAAAGTTCAGTAAAGTAGTGTTTCAGCAAAACAGATTTTAATCAAAGCATGAACATAAATAATACTAACATACTACAAAGCTAATGGGTGAATCTTTTGAAGAAGGTGAGCCCTCCCTTCTCACAAGATTCCCCTGAAATGAAAGGGACTAGAGGAAAATTCTCAGAATAATCTTTTATTCATCTGTCAACTGTGTTACATTACAATCTGAAGTGAAACACGTCCCTCTCCGTAAAATCCTTTCCTAGCTAGAACAAAAGATGAAGATCCTCCCTAATGATGATTTCCTCTCATTTAAAGAGGAGGATCCCTTCGATACAATTTGATCATGAATTACAGGTGTACATCTGAGTCCTATTCTTAGTCAGATCGACCTTATAAATTGGAATAGGATGTCCTAGTCTCCCGCAACAGAATTCTATTACAAGTGTTGAGTGAGGTGTTGTTGTGGCGGCTGGAGTAACAACTTCTTTATTTGTCTTCTTGTTACTGCTGTTGTATGTTGTTTCAGCATCGCAAATCGCGGGCTGTTTCAAACACGAGATTTGCGTTCTGATTGTTTCAACAACTTGGTCTGATGGTTAATGCTAGCTCAAGGTGCGGTTGTTGTGGTCAATATGTGTGAGTTTCTCTTTCAACATCGTTGACCACGAACTATGTGACAACTTCTTCTATGTGAGTTGTTGTTTCAGCATCGTTGACCACAAACTGTGTAACAACTTCTTCTGTGTGATTTGTTGTTTCATCATCATTGACCACGGTATGTGTAACAACTTATTTTGTATGAGTTGTTGTTTCATCATTGTAGACCGTGAAGAGTGTAACAACTTCTTCTGTGTGAGTTGTTGTTTCAGCATAGTCCATAGACTGTTTCAACCACAGGGTGTTTCAGCAACAGGCCTCAATGATAATCTGCAGTTCGAACTGTTTCAACACTTATACCTTTCTGATCAATGGTTAAGTACGACAGTAATGTAAAATTATATTCAAAACGAATTAAACATATAGTAAAGAGAAGAGACATTGTATACCTTTAGAAAGATAGGGTAAGGTGATAATGTGAGTTTAAATGTGACTGAAACAAGGGTGTAAAGGTAGCAAAAAGTGTGAGAAAAAAGGTACATTGTATGTCCTAACACACTTCACAGGGAAAGATTTAATGAACCTTCCTTTCTATTTGTTTAGAAGCATTGGAAAAACGCTTGACATAGTCTAGGCTAACTCCAAGGCAGTTGACACAAGTGTTTTTCACTCAGAGCTGATCAAAATGCTTGTGATGGAGGAGTTAAGGAAGACACACATTTACTGGAAGAAGTTCATTTCCTATGCACACTTTTAATTGAATGTTTCTCCTACCCCACAATCCAAAGTACAAATCCCTCTTTAGGATGATAGTACTATACACACTGAGACCAGTAGGAAGAGGAATAGAAAAGGAATTGTCAAAAATGATGAAGCAAAAAAAGAACATGAAGAATAAGGGGGATCTCATTACTCTCCACAAAGGGAGGCTTCACCCAAACTAGCTCCAGAATCAACAAAAGTTCCATCAATCAGAGCCACAGGCACAAAACGAAGGATATTACTTTTCCCCTCACCCGATGTTGCAATTGAAGCTAGAGTTAGGAGGACTTTCACTAGGTCATCAACAAAGAGAGAAAGTGTTGAAAAGGAATACATAGTGGAAGATCCCATTAATAGAAAAGGTAAAGGTAAAGTTGAATATGTTGAAAATCACATTGAGGTTATAGACATAACTATTGTAAGAAAATATCCCTGCAGACAGGTAGATTCCCTCTTGAGAGCTAGACCTTTAACTCTAAGACAGAAAGTGCTTAACATGGACATTGACTTTCTTTTGGATCTAAACAAGATGATGAATGAAAGAGAATGAAGAAGGTACGTACCTTATGAACGTCGTTTGTCCCCGCTAGGTCCAGGATGATCCTCAATCTTGAGCTCCTTGTCAGGTCCTGCAAGACAAACAAAAGTACAAAAGAATTCCTACTCTACTAAGATTAGCTGAAACATAGATCCATATACTATAGAAAAACTTATACAGAACGAATACAAGTTCAAAAGAAATAGGCCAAGCATTGATTGTATTAAAGAGAAAAACAACGAAGAATAATTACAACCATAGATGTGAGTGCAGCAGCTTCGTCAAACCCTCCTTTTCTGAAGAAACAGTCCACACACATAATGTTGATGCTCCAAATGAAATATTCTTCATTGGATCATAAGTTAGATGCTTCACAATTCTTTCCATCCCCTTTCACCATGAGAAGGCCTACTTATATAGGCTTGGAGAGGCCCAACCACTTGAGATATCTTTGGGGTAAGTTGAGGATTTTCCTCCTTCAGTTATGGATCTTCCCTAAGATCATGGATTGATCGAGGATTCAAAACCAACCACCCTCAGATATTGAGGGGATCTTTCCCTCATTCTTCTCAACAAACCAAATTTTGCCCAGAAAAGATAGCGCTCCTCCAAAAGGGGCATCGGAGCATTATAGCGCGACCCAAAAGAAGGACAGCAGGTGCTAGTGCTCTCAACAGTGGTAGTGCTCCTCAAAAGCAACATCAGAGTGTTATAGCACTCCCCAAAGAAGTACATGGAGAGCTAGCACTTCCTGACGGTGTATCTAGGGGAGCGCTCCCCTCTGAAACTTATTTTTAGTAGTTCTTTCAATGGAAAGAAACTTGTACTTCTAGTAGACTGATTCCTCCTCTTCAAAACTAGTCTTTGAGGTGTCGTAACTGTCCCTGTCATGTTGTTGGAGGCATGACATAGGCAAGAAGGTAGTATGATGTTAGCAACACTTATAACACTTGCGGTCAAGATGTGACACTTGCGACCCTATCGAAGGGAGTAATTTTGAGGTGTAACAATATCCACTCCTCCGGAAAACCCTACCTTCAAAAGGTTGAACAAACAAGTTAAAGAGGCTAGAAATGAAATTTCTAATTTTAAAGGAGAAGGGTTGGTTGAAAGGAAAAAGTTAAGTGACCTTATGAACATGTATCTGGAAACTGTTGATAAGTCCAAGTTTTTAGTAAAGATATTTATGCCCCTCCATAGGAAACTTAAGAATTTATACAGAAAAAAAAGGGATTTGCAAGCTCAGATCAGAAGACTTAAACTAGAGCTACAACCTTTTAGGGAATAACTAGCCCAAATAATATTGAATATGTTGACCCAAGCTGCCACAAAGAGGAGTTCCAGGCTTAGAAAGTAATGGATGAAATACCTTAAGAAATATTAGTTTTGGAAATGTTTGTTCCTTGCATTTTTGAAAATTTTGAGGAAGTATGATGCCTATGACTGAGTTTTTCACTCATACACCAAAATATGAAATTTCTATAGGAATCCCTAACTCTGAAGAAGGTTTTTTGGGTGTTTTGGGGGTTTACTAGAGTAATTTGGCAGCTATAGGAAAGTTTGCAGTGCCTGGCGCTGCGATTTGGTTTCTACAGTCAAGCGTTGCAAACTTCACTGCGAACTGGATGATAGAGTTAAAGTTGCGGGATATATTGTGAACTCCTATTTTGATGGTTTCAAGAAGATCAACGATTGTCAGATGGATAGGGGAGCATGGTACAACTTTTTGGAGGTCATTTTAAAGTTGGAGGATACCTAGAAAGAAGAGGAATGCGCTCAAAGGACATCTCATCATGCAATATTAAGGTGTTAGGATATTTTTCCGACATTAGCCTTTTTTGTAGTAGTTTGTTATTTCCAGTTTGTAAATGTGTAATTTCTTCAGTTTTGGATGGGAAAATCCTATACTAGAGGATGGAAATTGAATTGTATTCTATTATTCCCTATCTAGGCTATAAAAGAGGTATTATAACTCATTGTGTAGGTTCAAATGGTTGATGTAAAAAACTCTTTTTGATGATATTAATATAACAGAGCCTACTTTGGTTTGATGTATCAGACTTGATGATTTTTGTTTAATGGAAGTCATTTTTCTCTCTTGCCATCTTGTTTCTCTCTCACTCTAAAATTTTACTGTCATTAAATGATTCAAATGGTGTTTTGTAGTTGTATTGCAATGGAGGTTTCATTGTGATGTTGTTATAAAATTTTTCAGAGTTTTATCTTTGATTTAAGAAGTTCTTGTATCAAAAGTTTTTCCTGTCTTTGTCTACTGGTAAATCCTAATGCTAGTGGTAGGATTGCTACATTTTTATCACTAAATTATCATTTATATCCACAATAATCCTTAAAACCTTGATCTAAGTTAGACACGACCTTTTTTCCAGATGCATTTTATCTAGAATTTCTTGTGTTTTCACATTGTTGGATTGAGTTTTATCCATTGGACACCACATTTTAAGACTTGCCTCATAAAACTATTGATGGGTACTGAGATTTCACTTTATCAGTCAAAGTGTAACTTTCAGTTCTAACAGAGTCTAAATACTATTGTAAATGCTACGATGCATTTCAATGTGTTGGAAATCCATGCGATAGGGATGAGCTTCCATTGTTCTCTGTGACTCAAGTTGAGCCCTTTGACAAATGAGAAATAGGTTTTGTTGGACCCATAAATCCTCCAGTGCATTGCACAGGGGAGCACTAGATCATTACCGCAACTAAATACCTCATGAGGTGGGACAAAGTAGTTCTAATCAAAGATTGTAGAACAAAGACAATGACATGCTTCATTTTTTAGAATGTCATCTCTAGATTCATATGTCCAAGGGTGATGATGAGTGACTAGGGGTCACATTTTTTGAATGAAATATTCAAGAACTCACTAAGGAGTTCATGATCCATCATCAAAAGAGCACTCTTTATCACCCTCAAGCCAATGGTATGTCAGTGGAATATTTTAATAAAATTTTAGAACATTGCTTAACAAAATATTTCAATGTGCAGTGCAATGATTGGGATAAACACATCCCAAAAATACTATCGGTATTTGGAACAACATGAAAAAGGATAAAAAAACACACACCATTTAGAATTGTCTATGGAAAAGAAGTAGTCATGCCACTAGCATGTCTTGTTCCTAGCCTTCAGGTCACCCTAGCCACCTAGATGATCTATGATCAATATCTTGAGCACAGGTTAGATGAGATAATGGAACTAGAGGAAGACCGAATGCTGGTGGATTTTAGTTGAAAGTGGCTGAAAAATAAAGACAAAAGGCATGGAATGACTATAAAATATGCAAAAAACATTCTCCAACATGTCTATTTGGTATTATACAACAACAAATATTTACAGTATCCAAGTAAGATCCACGTGCACAAGTTTGGTCCTTTCTGACTAGTCTACATCAATGAAGCAGGTGCCACAAAGGTAGCAACCCTACAAGGTCATCCACTCAAGGGACTCATTAATGGTAGTAGGTTAAGGTTTACTATGGACCGCGTGGGTCCCCCATCATTTAAACTTATGGTATAAGTTTTGAATATAGGTAGAGTATATTTAGTGTGGGTTGTACAATAGGTATCATTTATCATAGTATGAATAATTTACCTTTTGAGAAAAAAAGAGTTCACATCAGTCAAGTAGGTGTATTAGATAGATTGAAAGTTTGATCAGGTTTCCTGATTTCCAAAACAAACTCGTGCTCTAACATAGATACAGGGTTTGGATTTGATCTAATAATTCATGTAGGTTTTTGAAGAGTTTTTCAGGTGATTCAATCCATTGAAAGGGAAAGTAATCCAATCTGGGAAGTTCACACATGCCACAAGTACACATTAAATTATACCAACCCATTCCCCAATAAGCATCTTCAGTACATTGGATCTGGTATATCGATCTCCACATGAGTCAAATTTCTCAACCACTTCTCCAAATGAACCCCCC